>JARACY010001850.1:0-50969 GCA_029255725.1 Scrobipalpa atriplicella
ACTGGGTTTAAATGTACACAGTATTTTAAATACTAATTTGAACTGGCTGGTTTTGCCGCGGCCGATAATGGGCGCATTTAAAGCTTTCGGAATTATTTTGATATTGCATTATTTTGGACGGATTTAAATTTAAGTTTGAATATTTGATTGTTTAACTTCTTAATTACGCAAGTAAAGCATAGAGTCGATTTCGCTTATAGTGGCATAGTATGACCGTAAGTATATCCCTAAGAAATAAGTAGTAGAAGTATTGGATGAAATAGATTTTAAATGAACTTACCCCAATAATGGCATTGAGTTCAGTCATGGTGACCTGCTTGGCCCGCTCCACCGCGGAGGCTACCTGCTGCTGGTGCTCTTGTGACAGAAACGGCAGGATCTGCGCTATTATCGCGTTCAGCCTTTTCGCTATCTCCGTCTGAAATACAGAAATACTGTTAGAATACTTTTATGCAACAAACAGGTAAATAAGTTGATACGGTGCTATTCTTTGTAGAGTGCCACCGACTACAGTGCCATTCTTCGTAGAGTGCCGACGACTACATTGCCATTCTTCGTAGAGTGTCACCGACTACAGTGCCATTGTTCATAGAGTGGCACCGACTACAGTGCCATTGTTCATAGAGTGGCACCGGCTACATTGCCATTCTCCGAAGAGTGGCACCGACGACTACAGTGTCATTCTTCGTAGAGTGCCACCGACTTATCTGTTCAGGTAGCGACATTTTTGAACTAAAATTTGGATGACAGCTATAGTGGCGACGCTCTCATCTGAACAGATATCTCGGTCGCACTGTACTAGATTTTACACGGTGTCGACTCTAAATCCTACATCTATGTCATAGCTTAAGAAAAATAAAAAAACAACATGACTTTACACGTGTCATTGAATAAACTAACGATTAATATGTCACCTCGACATGAGCTGTACAGTTTAATTGGTTTTATTATTTATGATTGCTAAACGCTTGCATTCTCTAATCGGCGCTCAATTTTAACCGCCAATTTATTTTAAACAACATGGCGGACAAAATTGATGACACCACTTGTCACGTTATTAAGTTTATATCTCACTTTCGAACCATTAAATATTAATCAACAAAAATACGAGGTTAATCTTTACATTAGCCAATGAATAAATAATCAGATTAGGAAAAGGTCGCTGAGATACAAAAATTATGTCCTCACGAAATAACACCGATTGATATAACGAAACACGATGTATAATTGATGGTAATTTCATTCAGAAATCTATTTCTTTGAATATATTTTGAATAAAATACACATTAATATTCAATAATGTTTTAATGGATACGGACCAGTGTTGAGTCCTTAAGGCTTAAGGCGCATACTCAATATGATTGGATCACTACAAAGATAGCAGTTCATGATAACTGGTCCAGCTCATGTCGACAGAGTTAAACAATGAATATTTATCTGCTTTTAATGAAGCAATATTTCATACTTTATTTATACAACTAGAAGAGAATTTATCAATCAACTCGTTAAGATTGTTACATAATAAAGTACTTGATTATAAAAAGCACACAACTCAACTTACCACTAAATAAATAAAACAGAATAGAGAGTCGAAATTGTTTCCACATTCAATTATAATTGTACCCGATAAGCTGGTGGGCGAGCTACAAATAAAATTAACCAACAAACAATACGCGCGGTCAAACGGATGATAAATCGCGTCACCACCACACCTGCATTCTCACCACCGCCCACAGAACAGCCAGTTCAATAACCATTACCCATTTTAATAGCATCGGTTGAAACACCACCTCTGAGAACTCAGCAATCGATGCAGATATCACAACAACAGTCGCCCCCGTGTGGCAAGACTCGAGTTTATTGGTCCTCGTATTTTCCGTTTAAATGCACATTAATTTTATTCACAGATTCGCAGCGAATCGGGGACGAATTAACATAATGAGCCTTCTGAATATAAAGTGTTTAAAATGTAAATATAAAGTTATTCCGACGTTTATTCGGGTTTACTGTTGTTGTTTTATGTCGCACGTGTTTTATGGTATCGCAAGTCGAGTTACATTCAACGTAAGTATATAAAATCGCATTATTTTATTACGGGTTTTATGAAAACATAAATTCAGCAATAAACCGACGATGTACGTTTGGGCATACATGTAAATACATTACTTATGAAAGGAATTATTGCAACATTGTCGTAAAAACAAGTATTAATAAATGTATTTATTTCTTAAACATTTTTAAACGAGTTTAAACAACAAACAATGTTCTCAATTAGCACATAATAAGCTAAATGGAAATCGGAATTGCAGCTTAAATTTTAAAAGCAGTATAAATTGTAGTTACAATGTTGTTCGGCACATCCGATAAAACAGTGTAAAATACTCGGAATACTTTCAGTTTCATGTTAGTTTATTTTCGAACAAGTGTTGGCATGTTCATTAGGCGATTAAACTCCGTGTTGTTTTAGATCTAATCGTTGCAATATGTCGGAGTACCGTAGTGTTATCGCCATTATGTCTACCGATAAACTATTGTAGATAGGAAACTAATTTGTTTGTATTGTAAACAATTTCCAATTTCGTCGTACAGTTTCAGGAAAAATATTATTTGTGTGTACGTTTTTTATTACTTTCAGTAGTCACGAGGATGTTTAACGAATCGTTGCGTGTTTTCTTCTGTGGAAATGTGCGAGTAATATAGACCGTGTATTTATCTAGAAACTAACGTTTGAAACGGAATCACGCTGCGGCCGACAGCGCCATTTGTCTACTAGCTTTACGTTAGCCATTATTCACAATAGCGAGTTTCCCACAGTGGCTGCAACGCGATAGGTCGTGTGCACACCGCAGCCGCAACCGCGCGGCCGCTCCGCACCGCACCGCCGCAAATTGCACTTTCATCCCGCCGCGCTAAGTGCGCTGTTTGTCGCGCCGCTGCCGACTAGCGGCTACACAAGAATTTATTTCGCAGCGCTGTCGATGCGGTAGTTGGATGTTTTAGCGAACTAAATCTGGAACGAATGTTTCATTACGTTTCGAATTTCGAACGCTTAAAAAACAAAACCGATAGCGCTGTGGTTGCGGTTTAACTTCGGGATTTACGATGCAATTATCGACATGTGACTTGTTTAACATACAGTTTGTATTATTTTTTTATTACCAACATACAACCTTGTTTAAATATGCAAATTAATTTAATGAGCATAAATAAAAACGTACAACGATTTACTAACAATCATTGTTGTATTATTAAAGTGTACAGCATTGAACAATAGCAAATAAATCGTTTTAGCCGTACATTAACATTATATACAGATAGGAGGGTCTCTATTAATTCTTAGTTCGTGACTAGCCGCATAGAAATGTGGGTAATTGCAAATTTCCCGCATGCTAATACTGCAGAAAGGTCATTAGTGAATTCATATCGTTGGTTGCATGCCTATTACGAATAAATATCATTCTGTTGAATAATTTTCTACTGCGGGCAAAGGCAATAATCGTAAAACATGGTAACTGTAATCTTGATTCAGAGATACAATATTGTTTTGCTGTCTCGTAATTTTGTGCTTTGTATGAGGATAATTAGATGTCTTTAAGTCTATAAATGTGCCGTCTCTATATATAATATGCCGGTGAAATTGTGCTTTAAGTATAATTAGATAATTTCAGGTTCGTATGATATATTGGACAGTACAATTTGGCGAATGTGGGTCAAAGCAAACTACAGTACTAATGGCGTAGTTACTTCTAATGTTTAAACTAGCCCGCATAATTTATACACATGTGTACATTACTAAATACACGTATACAGGGTGTTAGGGAAGGAAGGGAAGGGAAATGTAAATATTTTGACTATATCCATTCAGTTAGTAACTGTAACATTTATATACTAAAATAATTTTAGGAAAATTAAAAAAGTGCGTGCAATTATTGCGGAAATAATCAATCTAGTTTTTAGGGTAATATAATGTTTTCGCCACTTAAAAATGTTTTAATACAATTGAAAGTTGTTCATTTATATCATGATATTGTTAAGATATTTATATCCCTACCTAAGTATCACCCTGTATAACACAACAGCATATGTGTTGCGGCTAGAACAGACCGGGCGTGCAACGACAGCCGCCGCCAAACGAATTACCACAAATTACGTTTATATTCGCCGCCTCTCGAACTGCCCGGCTTGTTGCTTTCACCGCTACATTTGTAAAACAATTTTCATCGGTATGTTTTTAATCCCACGTATTTTCTCAAGATCAAACGATAATGTACAACTTCCTGTGTGAGAATTGAGACTGTAAAAGAGTGTCAGACAAATTAATTAATAATTTCTTTTTCCCATAACAAGAAAAAAAAACACAAAAACAACATCTCGACACGAATCTCTACTCACTTAATAATTTAATTGCCGTCTAATACCCAAACAAATGAGCGTTCTAACGGCATCTTTCCGCTTTTTATTTTAATAAAATTGAGCGAAAACGACGTTACATAAAAATTATATGGGCTGTTAAATTTGTGCGCAAATTCTGCGGGAATTATAGTCGGTATAATTAATAATTGTGGAGAGCTGCACAGTGAACACCCAGTTTTTAATTGTATGTAATTTTGCACTTTCATAAATTGCTTCATTAACACGCCGCTGTCCCGGTATCAAACATTGTTTGCGAGATAAACACGTTGTTGTGGCGCGGACTACGCATTACCGAAACACCGCCCATTCACTGTTTAATAAAAGCACTCTTTAATAAAATCGCAGCGAGCCAAAGGGGTTCGCAATGAAAGCATCTGTTACGTCACTAACAATCCCTCTGCACCTGTAATACAGGCACGTATAGCTACGGACGGTGGGAATAAAAAGCGGGCGTACAAAAGGGCCGCAAAATACGTACTTTGCGAGCTCTCCACAAAAGATATAGTACGGTTTGTCATTAAGGAGTTCATCCCCGCGCGCGAAATAAAAGAGGAACGTTGGGAGGGTTGGTGGGGTGGCAGCGGGGGGGGTGAGGCGGTGGGGGGTGCACTAATGGCTCCGACACTCATCCGCTAATGCCGTGGGTGACTCCTCTTTTTGCGCGATTTTCACGTGGTTTGGTCGCGGGCTTTTAATCTGCGCTGCATCTTGCCGGCGGTGATGCCGCGACGCTCCATTTGTTCACGTATCTCGAGAGCAACCGAGTGCCGGTGCCTCTCTTTGCCATTATATTTTAATACTTCAATGGGCTGAGCGAAATTTTTCTAAAAGGATTCCCTTGCAACCTGCTCTTTCTTTTCAGCTTCATTTTCAGCAAAAAATAGTCGAGTAAGGTAGAGTCAGAGATGCAAATTTTTTCATTCACAAATATTTCGTACTGGCAACTTTTGACCCGGTAATTTTGAAAGTTCCATTGTTATTTCTTCCATTTCATCTCTATTAAGAAACAAATCAGTAAGCAGGCCGCAAAGCGTGAATGCAAATAAAGTAGGTAAGCATCTCGAGCCGAGTGCAATTTGAAGTAAGTGCATAACCGCATTTCGCAAACAGTTAAGTAAGATTGAAGACGCATATGGAGAGATGGAGAATCGTGTGTGGAGGAACATAAGCTGCCACTACACACGGCCTTTTCGAGTTTGCAACTTTTTTTCTTTTCTTTTGGTGTTTTGCTGTAAATTAACTTGGCACTGAAAGCATGAACTGAAGCAACAAAGTTTTCTTTGTACTCGTAGCTTTATGTTGCCTAATAGGCTTCTGAAGTGGTGTGACAGCGAGCGGTAGTCGTGAGGTGCCCTCCGAAGCACGGAATTGTTTTACTTCCAGGTTAACTTATAAACTTACAACCTCCGGAATTATCCTAGCTCGCCTCAGCATTATGCTAGCCACTACACCATGAACAATGTTTATTTAATATTTTTTTATATACCTAGCACTACGCATATAAATAAATTCATAAATCTAATTTAATAATTCCTGAAAGATCCATTAACGTAAATTAAAGAAATAATACTAGACGAAACTTGAAGGAAGATTCTTCGAGGAAATGTGTTTCGGAACTCCACAGAAACGTCTGTTAGAAACAAGACAGATCATTTGACCTATGATTAATTGACTAGAGAGTTGGTTGTCTTGTTCGCAACGCGGCTTATAAATCTTTCAAAAGAGTATGACTGATTGTCCGAAGCAATTTCGCCACGTGAGCCATTGTATGACAGGTGATAATGAGTAGGTACATGGGCTAATTTTATACCGGGTTTAAGGGACAGCGTACCAGAAACTGATAGGGGTGCTTTAAGCAACTTCTTAGTCAACGAAACTTAACAACTTTCATCAGGAAATTATAAAAAAAGGCTTTTCCATACAAATTATCTGATTGAGGAGGTCAAATTTATATGGGGAAGTAAAAAAAATTGACATTAATTTCCTGAAAGAATTTCCTGGTGAAAGTTGTTCAGTTTCGTTGACTGAGCAACCCCGTCCCCCCGTATAGTCTTTCACATGGGTATGAATGTGACCGTTGTTATTTATTGTTCAGTTTAGTTAGCTTAGTGGATAATCGAATCGTTTAACGAGTTCTCGAAATTTCTTTAAATAGTGCCATAAATAATATCCTTTTCGCGTGTTTCTTTTTCTACGGCAGTAAATACAAATTCTTGCGATTTCATAGCCATGCAGTTTACGTTGATTTTACTTTTGCGGTTATTTAAAATTTATTTTACGGGTTAAATAAGTCACGAATAGTCACGATATTAAACTATTTAGATAAAATATTTTTAGTTACTTATTAATTTAGTGATTATACTTACATATTTTCATTAGGCACCTATTTCAAAGCTTGTGTAAAATTTGACCTACCTGGGGAAATTATCTCACACTAAAATCGCGGTTAACTTGAAGCCAAAGAAAAATGTAGAAGCAAAATAAATTAAAAGCTTGCATCGCGGTAGCAAAAGAACGGGAGCGTTAATGAAGGTCGTAACCGCAGAGACGCGCTTCCAGAGAGCAGACTAGATGAAGCAAGGGCAGTTCCGGAGCGATCCAAAAATTTATTCCACGCTTTTTTGTGTCTTTTGTTCCACAGCGTCAATATTCTAGGAAGTAACCTAAGTTCGAAATAAAACGGAATGAAAATATGTAACTGAAAATTGTACGTTTGCTTCTCTGTGAGTGTATAAGTTTTGGCTGCTTGTAGTTTGATATTTTACCCGTTACCTGTCAATTTTAACCGCAATGTTTAAATCATGGTTAGTATTTAGAGGAAATTTGCTAAATTCGCCTGAACATTATGGGCTGAACCGTTTAACCATGTAAAAGAGATATTTCAGCCATCTTGTCCGTCCGTATATGCCAAACTCGCATGACTGTATTTTTCTTTTTTAAAGTTTCTTTTTGTAGCACCGTAGAAGTACCCTCGAGTAAATGGGTAGTGGGTAGCGGGTAGCGGGGTGCCCGGCGGGCCCATTCCGCTAAACAATCGCGGTAAAAGTTCATCTGGGAAGTGCGCGCGGGTCACGCTTCCACAAACGAATTAGGAGCGCCGAGCGCCGCTGCTGACGGTACCCGGCATTAAGCGAATACTTGTTGTTCTTGCTCGATGTTTTATAATTTTGCACACGAATAGAGAAGGTGGTACTTAAAGAAAGCGCACACGTGGCAGGCCTGTCATTAAGAGATACGTAAAATGCGACGTGACAATCGGCTCATGTGTCACAGGTTACTTAAAAAGGACTGAGAGTACGTCATAGCCATACGTGCGTAACTTTCTGAAAGTATATTCTGGCAATACAATCTACATAAAACTAACTGTGAAGTGATTTCGGCTGAAGGACTTGTTTCCACGCCAAGACTCTTTAAAAAAAAAAAATAGACATTCAGAGGTAAAATATTGCAAAGAACATCCACGTCTCTATTCTGGCTACGTGACACGAAACCCGAAGCTGGGAATATCTCGTCACAATTCAATCAGAGCGGCTTACAGGGCATTCATAGGGCCGCTTGTGATTCTGAACGCAGCGGCCGCGACCGCAGGCTCATCGGCCGGAGGGACCTATAAATTGCAGCGTGTTACTGTGGAAGGTAGAGATACCAGCACTCAGGCCGCGTTCTTACAGATATACCGATATATCTGTTCATCTGTCAGCAGAATCGCTGCATTCCTTTCAGTGTAACCATAGCAGAGTTGCAAATATCGCCACCTGAACAGATAAGTCGGTGGCACTGTACACACTGGACCGGCCAAGACGGCTGTTGATTTCTAGAAAGTGACAGCATGTTTTTGTTGTAGAATTTGTTTTCCTAAGAGCTGATTAAAAAATAAAACTACCTAGATGGCAGAATATTCCGCCATATTCCTGCTTTGTTGATGGTTCCGAGTTTGATTACGGTTGGGCAGCTAGAGTTCTTCGCGAGTGATCATAGCTACCGGATACAGGAAATCTTAGTGGGGGTTCTATCGTGGTTTTATCTTTGATCGCGTAGTTTATTTTTTCGCCCATTGTCGGCAGAAATGGTGAACAGCTGACACCACCCTACAAAGCTCACATAAACGAAAAAAAAGTTTCCGCATTATTAAACAACACGGTTGGAAATCGAAGGCCCTCCATTGTATTGCCAGACACGTCGCTCTTATAAGACTAGGCTTATAATGAACGTGAGCGGGGGCGTAACATTCTCTCTTGTCGTGTGGGTTTGGATTCGATAGACCAGATGAACCATGGTGTCAGAGTTTTGAAACCGCCTAATACCGCAACTAAAAGGTCTCTGACGTGGTTTGTGTAACGACCACTACCAAAGATAGTGACCGGGGCTGACGGCTTAACGTGCCCTCCGTTCACGGAATCTTTTTTCTTTTCAGACAATTAGGTGAATCAACCCAGGACCTCCAGATCGAAAGCCCATGGCTCAGACCACTAGACTACGAAGGCAGTTAAGCGCTGCATTTTATGGAGAACTGTCATAAATGGCAATGGCGGCATATCGGCAGAGTTAGTTCTTTTTTTCGCCAAGTTCATTTGAATCGTTGTCGTACTTATGGCGATAAATTATTCCACCGGCGAAATGGCAGCGAGTCGATAAACGAGCTATTATTGCAGCGGACAGAAACCAACATTATCATAGATTCGTATCGCATTCGCGGAGTAATCATTGTTTAAAGCAGTCACTCCCAAAGTGTGGGTCGTGACGTGAGACGTGACCAGCTAGGCCCCAAACTTCCGAAAGGGTTTTATAAGGTACGCTATTTTGCTAAATTATGAGCAGCAACCGAACAGCCGATTAAAAAAAATACAACCAAAATTAAAAGAATAAATACTTAACACCCGAATTATTGCACCAGCAACTTACTTCATCTAACGATCAATACAATTTAATTGGTCGTGGTGAAGACAACTTTCAGAACCACTGGTTAAAACTCTACCCGCCAAACTGCATTATTAAGCACTGAACGCCTCATCGATAATTCATTTACTCAACTACTGTACTTCCGTTCCCATAACTCCTTAAAACCACCTACATATAAATAAGACACGGGTGTAAAATAGAACCTACGTCAGTACTAAATTATTTAACATACACTCCAATTATCTACGAAGTGCTACCGGTGAACGACAGAATAATTGGCTTTACTTAAAATAATTGCTACTTCACAGTCGATACTTATAATAAACAGAATGGACGGGAAGGTGCGTCATTAATATTCATTATAAACAAATGGATATAATTACTGGGGGACCAGTCGTTTCGAGTGGCACTGGTGGGCGTGTAGTGAGGCCGTGTCGTTATCTCGATATCGACTCGCTATCGAATGACTATCGAGTCGAGGGCCGGTGTGACCAGCTGCTGCATTTAAATACTGCCCAAAAAGGAAATCTGCCAAAAACTGTACTTTTTGCTATACTATATAGTTTAGACTAGTAAGTTTCTTATTTCGCCAAATAAGTAGTGAAGAAAAATACGTAACTATATTTAAATACTACTAAATATTTCTTATAAAAACTACTACTAAATATTACTAATTAAAAATACGTAATAATTACTTAGTTACTCTTTCTTTCGCATAGAATAACGGAATTCTATTCCCCTTTCTTTTGAATCGTACCCAACTAAACTGCCTATATTTGCTTGCCACATTTATGAAACAGTCAATCAATCAAGCTTTAATAGTTGAGGGCTAGGTGGCGCTAAATGTATTTGTCCAGGAATATTAATATAAACTGCCAAAACAGCAATATCCAGCCCCTTACAGCCACACCGTCAAGAGCCCTGTCGGCCGGTGTCGCTTCATCATCACTTTGTAATTGCAACATGGAGAACATGCAACCAGAGCCCACTCGACCTCGTAAATAAACACTGATAGGACTTTCTGTATACCTCATTATCATCATTACTAACAAGTGTACTTTCAAACGTAGTAAAGGCGCTCTCTACCTACGCAGATCTTTGCAAAGAGCGATTAAAATGTCAATATTTTTATAGAAACATTTTTTTAAATAGAAATCTTTATCTTTCACACGCCAATTAGGAAATATTTATTTATTTTTTGATAAAATATCTCGTTTTTCCGCGATATTATGATTGTTCAGTTTGCAAATTTTCTTTCAATTTCTTTCATTTTCTTCTGTTTCAGCAGGCAAAACAGAAGACGTTTTAAAATAGGTAATATTGATACACAGATCATGGAGACAGACATAAATGTAGGTACGTAGCTTAGCTATTATTTTTGTTGGTTATTTTTTATTTATTTGCGAGATCCAGAGGACAGTGCAGCAGCCAGTTATGTTGCACTCTTGGTCTTGGCACCACCCGAGGTCACGTGCAGGGTTTATGTTGGTTAGTACAATAGAAATCCTTGCATAAGAATAGTCACATTTTCAGCAAGATTTGAATACAGATCAAGAGCAAGATTCCAACTTCCATGCCAGTTCTATTCATAATCATGCAGTGGAGGGCCGGTCGCATCATGATTTGTTTATAATAACCATCTTAAGTGCGAGTTGGCATTTAGTTCGTGATTGCCTGTAAAGGGTGCCGGCCTGTAGGCAATTTCCGATGTGATTGGTAAGTAGAGACACTTAATTATACGTTGTAGTTTCACACAATGCATAATCAACACTGTAATCTTGTCTGTAGGTGCTTATTTGATGATAGGTTTGGCTGTTAAGTGACGCCTCGGGGAATATGTATAGAGAGATTTTTTTTACTAGTGACATACATACATATAATCACGCCTTTCTCCCTAATGGGGTAGGCAGAGCGTAAACGACCTAAACATAGGTCGTTCCGCCACGTCTGACAAGTTTTGATGGTTATTCCAGATAGATCTGTATTGCTATAGTGACAGGTTGTCAGCCCATCGCCTATATTACAATACTGAGACCCTCGAATCCCTTAGCTGATTTTTACAGCATGTCCGGGAGGAGATGTAGCTGGCACATTCTATGTTTTTCTATGGAAGCAACTACTTACTAGTGACCTATAGTGGAAATAAGTTTTTTCATATTTTGATCCACGTCTCTTGGCACAGCCTAAGTTAGATACCTAGTGTTTACGTCATAAGTAAAAAGTCTCCCAATAGTTTTGCTTCGATTACTTTGCAAACAAAAAGCAAAATCAATTCGAAACTTGGCCTGTTAAGCCATGAGAATTTTAATCCGAAAAAGTAAAAGGAAAATGCCATCAGCGATTTTCAACTTGATTGTATCGAAAACGGACGCTGTCGAAGTTCCAAATTGGCTTAACGCGACGGGATCGCGCCGGGTCGCCTGATTGACAGATTAGCGACGACATATCGCGACCCCCCCGGACCCCCACCCCCGCGGGACTCGGGACCCCCGTCTGAGGGACTGTTGACTCGCACGCTCCTCGCCAAACAAACACCAGCTTCCTAGCTACCCCTGTTTGTTTAGGTCCATGCCAAACGTTTATTGCCCTTTGTGTATCTTACCTCTAAAGCGTGAAGCCTTTTTGACTCGGCACTTTTTACAAGAGCGCTTATAACCGTGTAAATTACTCGACAACCCAAAAAACAACGTCAGATATTTACACAACCGACATCTTATTTGCAAATGTAATTGTGCGCCGCATTCTAACGCAACCTAAAAGCAATACAAACAAACGGCCGCATCACGGTTTATTCGCAAAGAGAAACCGAACCGCTTACGTGAACACAATAAAGCAACACAAACAAGTTTCTCGGACGTGGATCGACCAATTTGTAGACAGTGAATAGTTTCACAAGCGGTTTCTATGGATGAATCAATCATTACTATGCACGAAGCTTTTTGCCCGGCTTAACGAGCTCGGCTGGTAATGATTTGCGTTTCCGCCGGCCGTGCGAGGGTCTGCTCTCAACGTGAGCACACTTATGTAGCCTTGTCTTGTAAAACAATGGCCGCGACTACAAGTCTATTTGGAAGTATGATGCCGACAATTAGCGCAGTTATTACCACTCTTCGCTCCACATTAATATTAAGTACCATTCGAAATTGTTCGAATTGAACCACTGTATTCGTGTTCGCGTCGAATTACTCGCACCGATGAAAACGTGCACGATTATTTTTAGTTTCGCAATACCGTGGATTACCCTCATATCACTGGGTTATTTGAATAATAACATAAGTAGTAGATACAATCTATACGACTGTAATGCGTGTTATCGATATAATCTGTTTTGACGATGTTTGTTCCACTGTCTCTGACAGTATTTTTATCGTGGATTTTGGGTAGAAATTGATTGGGTATTATGATAAATCCGGAGCGTTTTCGTTGATAAAGTGTGTGTACCGGGATTATTTTACGAGTTCAGTTGGGTTGATAAACGTATTAGATGGAGGTCGGGGCGATAAGGTGTGGATATGTTGATATGACAGTCGGGTGGGACCGGCCCGGACGGCGACGGGAGTTAATCGTCTCCGACTTGACATGATTTATAATATAAACCGATACGGTAGCAGATATGGCACTATCGTAAATCACCGTGTGCAGTGTGTACACTAGATTACTGCAGCCGTAATTTGCAGGTGTTATATGTAAAGTGCTTATTGACCACCTCCCTTTAACGACATGTAGTAAAATTGCGGTTTTCCTTCGATAAGACTTTTATGATTAACCACTTTTCTTGTTTGTATGTGTATATGTTTTAATACAGTTGTAGGTTGTTAAATTACAAAGTTTACTACCATAAGTAAATGCTGTTTTTATTTTTATTTTGTATTTACATATATCAGATATTTAAGTTAAATACATCTGATATTCTTTAACTTTTAAATAATTTAACGCTCAGAATCGTTTAAAGGTTTAAAAAGTACCTCAAGTAACCCAGCTTTCATCAGTTTTGATTATTAGACCCTGTATGGTCACCCAGATGACAAGTTATGCGAGTTAGCAACAGTGGCTGTATCCCATTCCATCCACTCCCATACAGACGGGGAACGAAACTAACGTCCAGTCTTATTTACAGAGAGCGTTTGCAGTACCGTGTTTGCGAGCTCGTTGCGAGCTGCTACACCCCCCCAAAGGGGTGTAAGCTGCACTAGATACATCTACTGCTACTACTCCAGTTCAAAGGTGTAACCGAATATCGAGGCTATTTTGATTTTCGAACACTGGTAGCTGAAAGGAAGTCTCTGGGTCTTTGGTCTACGTTTGGTGAGGTTTTGTACGTTGTTTACCATTATGGTTGAAGTATTATGTAATCGAAAATGAACGAGACTCGTACAGCTTTGTATATTTTCTCGTATGAAATATAGCTACCAAGAACTTATCAAAACTTTCATAATATGTTCTGTGTATCGTTAGTGTATTCTCGGAAGCCGCCTCGATGATAAGTGATGTTAAAACAATATCAATTATACTGTGTAAAACATTTGCTCTGTATTTTGCCGAGAGTTGCAACCCCCCTGGGGGTGCAGACTAAACTACATAATATGTCCGAGTCCGAGAGTGGAGGATCACGGATAAAGCTGGATTATCGGATATGTCTGTGGGTTTCAATTTAAAACACTGGTGTCCGTGGAGTTTCTAAATATAACAGGGTTACAGCTAAAGGTAAAATAAACGTGAGTTTTTAACTATACACTATTTGCTCAAAGTCTCGTATTTAAATAAGTAATAATATAGATACGATAAAATATAAAATAGAGGAAGTGAAATATTTAGACATAAAATGCATATCTACTTACATATGTACAGCAGTAGGTACCACATTTCAAAACTCTGATAAGTAACAACTGACCTATCTTTTACAATATCTTTTGTAATCAAATAGATAACAAATTGTTTCCATTACAATCTAATGAATATACGTGAGAAAAAGATGTCTACAAGATAATGATAAGGTTTGAAAGCTTCTCAGACTATTATAGCTATGCTATAATTATATCTCATTTTTTTATACCGACTTTGCTTGAAGCTAAAAAAAAAATTTACAATATATCTTTGAAGTTGTTGATGTTATTGAATTTATAGATGACATATCTTGTATAACAGAAATTCTTTTAAAATAGGAACAAATAACAGATAAGGTAACTTGAGTCTTAAATAAATAATAGGTATCAAATTCGTAATAACGCAAACATATGTGAAAAAATAAAATAAATACACGTATGTAGTTATACATATTTGCTTTATTCTATATGTTAATATATGTACGTTGGAATATTGTATTATCTTACGTGCGTATGTATGTATGTATGTATGATATGACGAATAAGTAAATACAAGTGTCTGATAGAATATACGTAGGTAGGTACATGTGATTTTAGTTAGGTAATTAAGGTCAAGTCAATGTTCTAGACATTAATTTACACAATTGTTTACTGCTTCTTAGAATTATGTAGGTATTCAATGTAATTAATAATCCAAATAAAATAACTTTTATTGAATGTAATCTTCTACTTTTTGCTTATATTGTTCTGTTCATTTGTACTTAACTTACTGCTGTAGAGGTAGGTTTGTTTATATTATTTTGTACCTCTACAATGCATATCTTGTTTAAATTAGACCAGTGTTCTGTCCTTGGATGATGCTTATTTTTCTCATTGTAAAACCCGTCTATCTACTCAAGGGATAATCCATAAGGGCGTGTACATAGTTAGCGACCACCAGCCGCGGACGGGTCGGCTCTCGGGTTTGCACGCGCTGTTTACCAGTTCTGTTTGCGCTCTGCTGTTTACCCTACGCTTATTGTGCGTCAGCGGCCGACGGGCGAATACTGTTTTATTTGATACATTACTGCTGAAGTTTGGATAATTTTAACAATGTGAATATATTTTTTTACAGAATACGCTCATTAATGAATAATAAGAGCCAATAATACGGAACACAAAGCAATTACTTTTCAGTTTTAGAAATTAACTCTACCTTTCGATAGTTTTAATTATGGGTGCCGAATGAAGTTCAAAGTCATTTAATTTGGTCAAACTGAGTCAACTAGAAAGTGTCATTAAAGTAGTAAATTGGCCAAAGCTTTACTACTCAGAGAATCACTTCACAAATGACTCGGACCAGTCAATTTATATGCACTAAAACTCCAACCTAAGCGTGTTAAAACGGAGCGTCGTTACGACTCGTAATTCTATTTTATTTTAGAATTTCTGTTGAAACTGAAACAATGTGGCGTTGGAGCGCGGGCTGCGGTGCGGGGGTGGGAGGAGGGGGTGACCGCAGCGGGCGGGCGACCGCCGACCGCAGACCGCGGCCGCGCGGTCGACCGCAGCCGCAAGCCGCCGCCTGTGTGCGCCGGCCCTAATGCCGGACGCGTAAAGACGTGGTGTGTGTGTCGTTTACGACGGGTTACTTGAATATCTAAGTATGTTACTAGTTATTATAGTTGATAAGGGTTTAGGGTAGTAAATTCTTTACAAAATTACCGCGATAGAAAATTTTAAGTAGATAAAACCTCTTAAATATTTTATGAACACGTGTATCAATATAAAGAACGAAGCGGAAGACATTTAAAACGATTAAGTAGCAACTAAAGTTACGACAATTTTGATGACTTCAGTATCATTAAAGTGAAATTGATACATTTTGGAACAGAAACCGCAAGCATTGTAAAAATACTAGAGCGGAAAAAAGAGTATCACTTCACATCAAGTAAGTCGAAGGGTATTATAACGTGAGAAATGTACATTTTATAGCTATTTATAGTGATGGATATTGAACAGCGTGTTGAAAACGATAAAGAGAATATAAGAATCGAATCGAAACAACGTTTATGGGTAGTTTTTGACTTTAAATTACCTACACACATAAAAATTATGGAAATATTTCTTTAAAAAAAATGCATATTACCTACAGGCTTGGCCTAAATTTTGATAAAGTATGGTATGGACGGTAATTTTGGAAATAAATATAAGTAAAATAAAAAAAACGGACCACCAACAGATTTTAAAAGAGTTGTTCTCGATGCCTCTGTTGGTTTTTATAGTTTGTAAGTATGTCTTAAAAATGCTGCAAGTCTACTTTTTTCGCTTCAAGTAAATAATGGAAGGTATTTAAAATAACTGATAAGCACTGGTAGCAAAGGCAGGCTTACAACCCGCGAACAAGTCTCCCCCAGGCAAAGCAACTGCTCACATACGCCTCGCTAATCTGGCGTGTGGCGAGCGAGCTAACACCATACACTATACAGGGTGTAAGGTACAAATATGTATATTTTATAGATAAGATAAAAACTAAATAGCCTAATACTTACAATCGATACCGAAAAGTCTCCTACTGCCTGGTTGCCTGGAAGATATTGCTACCTTAGCAATAAGGCCGTTAATTGTACTACTTCTCTGTGTAATCAATTTGTAATTTCTGTGTTTTTTGTGCAATAAAGTATATTTGTATTGTATTGTATTGTAAAAGGATTCCTGCTCGCTCAGCATAATTCTCAAAGACTGTATAGCGCTGGTTTTCAGCAAGAACCTTACTAAACTAACCTAAACATTTTTAAACAAGAACTTAGAATTTTCTAAGTTCTTGTTTATAAATCAATCAGGAACATTTGTTTATTTAGGCAATCATTTTATAAAAACGGAAAGTAATTAAGTCTCCATATACTTAGATGTTTCAATTACTCAGTTTAAAATGTTTAAATATTAACATCGCTCTACGAAACACCATGTATAATAGACGCGTGTTGGCTGGAATAACAACACCACCCGCGCCGGCGCCGCACGCCAATACCATGTACAAGCCATACACTTAGACTAGAAGAAATCTATAGACGAGTCTCAGAAGAAATATACCTACAAGTAGTCTGCATCATCACTTCCCATCACGTGAGTTGGCGGGCAAATGATTGCCTATCAAGAGCTTATAAAAAAACAAGCCTGCATGAAACTTGATAAGACTAACCTAGTAGGTACTTTCGTGCAAAAATTTAAAATTGTTGATGTACCGTGTAGTTTAGTTTTATTTGCTTTCTAAACAAAAGATTTCTTTAAAATAACATAAGTCGTTTTTGAATTTCATTTTTAAAACTGTGTTAAAGGTAAGAATAAGCTGAAATCGGTCCAAAATACAGTTAGGTATTTAAAAGAAAAAGCATCCTATAAATATTCGCGTTCAATTACAATCTTAAAGATTTTTGCACCGAAGAAATTCTTTTTTTCTGTATACCTTATGGTGTCTTCACTTTATATTTCCAAACATCCGTCTCTATTTTTTTAAAAATCTAATCGCATAACCCTACTAAACGAACCGCCCGACATTCATATAATTACCTTGCATGTTTAGCTAGATGAGGTAATAGGATAAACACAGGGTGCGCTCGGAGATGTTTATCTAGTTCCTACACTATCCAGGCTAAAGAGCTGGCAACTCCGCTCCGCCGTCTCAATTACCACGATTACGATCTAAACTCTAAACCCAGTTTCAACAAGCCATTTCAGATTAGACCAATTAAAATTTATGAATTTGAAATACGAACTCTTTTAAACAATTAGCTGGCAAATATGTGTTTTAATGTAGCTTTCGGAGCCTCACGTGAGCTCGTAAATAATGTAACAATGGGTGAAAGAGGCATGAAAGATTGTGATTATTTCCCAGGGTGGTATTTTTGGGTTTCAATTTCGGTGGAAGTGGTACGGTTGGTTTCCGGTGGCGATAGCATCTGGGGGAACACGTGGTGGCACGAGACCGGGGAAATTATGGGTAAAGGTATACAGTATTGGTTTAAATTGCTGCTCACTGAGGTGGGTAATCTTTACGTCAACAAAATTAGGTAATAGAAAAATAATGCACCAGAAAAATCTGATGTTTGTTTATAGCTTTGCTAAACACCTAAAATAATAAAGCTTATACAAAAAATGAGATTGTTTGTTTAATTGATGAGAAATATTTTAATAATACTTTTGTCTCATCTCGTTACGTTTAACAAACAAGAATAACACTTATCACGCTTGTTTACGGGTTTTTATTTTATAAATAACACCTCCGCTGCCCTCAATATCTCAATCGTCGACCCTCACCGATAGCCAGGTTTATGATATGACATGTTGTGATTTAATATGAATGGATGTTTATATTAACTTCGTATGTATCGATATACGTATCAAAAGGGCACGACCTTATCAAAACGTCTGTACTTTGTTCCGAAGTCACGATGAGTGATAGTCGAATAATGTTATGACAATGACAGGTTCCTAAATTAAACATGATAATTATATTTTAATAATTGAGTCTGTAAACGACGCTACGAGAAGCTACGCTGTTGTAGCACCGATTGCTACGCCGTAGCAGAGTCCCGAATTACCAAAAATGATGGACTGAAGATTATTGTTGCAAAATAGTTATAAATTATTGTTCAACTAGCGAGTTAAATTATACGAGTTAAGTATAGCGGAAACAGAAATGAAAATAGTTACATTTACAAGTGAGTAAGCCGGTTAAAAAGCTTGACAACAATTTGATATGCTCCATGATCACGCAATTAAAAGATTACCGATCGCAGCCTACAATGTAAACCAAACAACTTTCCATGCCGTCGATTCCTTCTCTATAATACTATGACTCAATTAGGTATGCAAAGTGCATAGAGCCAGCGCGCATCAATAGTTAATAAGCTGTCATTATGCAGCCGCCGTATGGTGTATAATTCAACGTGTCATCCGAGCCAATTATCGTACAATAATACCTTGATACGCCGGCGTTACATATTCAATGAGTTGTCTGCCTCGGCCGATAGGTGGCACTACCAGTATTGATCGATCGATGCTTGGCTTGAATTATTAAAAGGACTGTAAACGTAATGTAAGGTTTTGCAAGTATAATTTCACCTTCGAACATTGTGAAGTCAATTTCCGAACGTGCTTCGACTTCAAAGCAAGGAAATTGAAAAATCACCCCCACACATCAAAGAGGTAAAAATATTTTGATCAAAAATCCACAAATCATAACAGGGAGGTGTATGAAACACCCCCTAATATTTCTACCCTCAGTTTTCGCTCGTATAAATATTAACTATTTAATATAAATTCCAACCCCGACCCTTAGAATGTTTAAGCTCATAATCCCCCGCTACCAGTTATTTTTATTACAAACTAAAAAGATTTACTCAACCAGCTTTGTAATGAAAGTGTTTTTTGTGTACCTACTTAACAAAATAAGTCGGATTTCTTTTAATTTCGCGAATGAAAAAAACAAATTCAAAATAATAAAGATTTACAAACTTTAACCTTATAATAGCTTTTATTTTGAATTGAAAAGAAAAATACTAAGAATTTTTCTTTGAAATAAAGACCTGATAAGAGCTTTGTCAAGGGTTCTTTATCGGAGTAAATAGCTCTGACAAATTCCAATTAAATCCTTTGGAAAGTTCTCTCGCAGCGACTTTCGACAATCAAAAATTACAGTTCAATTTTGGTGTGGAGTATTGTGAGACCTGTCAGTTAGATGAGGGTCCCTAGGGGTCCCTTCAGTCAGTAGGGTCGGCACCCTTGAATGTTACCCTTACCATGTCTTTACTGAGGTGTAGGGTTACAAAATATCAAATTTTTAAGGATGTACCTAGTGTCAAATATAGGTTTAGATTACTATTTTTGGTAAAGGTGGCTTTAAAAAATGCGACGATTAATTTTCATTTAAACTATTTGGAGAAACTAGCATAATTTTAGTTAAAACAAAATAAGTTAAACTGGACTGTAATATGCTCTTAAGATCAATACGAACATTATTCTAAATCATTATTATTATTATGACACACTTATTTCATTACGTAAGTATTGTTTTCAAAACTCTACATTAATTATATGAATGGAAAATCAACTAGGACGAGTATACTTGACAACCCTATGATTACTGCAACCCCTGTTACTCTACCCTCTAGTTCCATTGTTAAACTCTATTTGTCAGGGCCCCCGTACAACTGTTACCGTTCCATGATATGTAAGCGAGATTTAATGACACCCCTCTATTTTAGCAGGTTATTACTGCAGTTTGCTTTAAGTAGAATAATATTAATTTGCTAGGACTGGCTGGCTATTTAGTCTATGGCGCGATACACTGCCATCTATTGGACGGAACTTGTACCAAGTAAAAACGCCTATTGAGAAGTCGATGGCTTTAAAGTAGTAAGGTATTTATTCGTGGCGATGAAAGGCGACGTAACACATCATAACACATAAAACGTTTTAATGCGCGTAGAAAAAACGATAGCTCTTAGCATTCTCCATGGCAGCGCGCAAGTTTTACGGACTATTACGGCGAATGGGAACGAGTGAGTCATAGTGGGTAGTTTACGAGTGGAATAGAAATCGTCTGCTTTGAATGAGGAGTCAAGGAGCGAGGAGAACAGCTTGTCCATTATTCATGAGACTGTTTCACGCGCGGCCGCAACACCAGTACCTATTGTACAGTACCGCTGCCCCCATACCATGCAGCAGCGATAAGACAGCAATAGCCACACTTTATCACATCTATCTGTCATGTGTCTGTGTGGCCCTGATTGGCGAATTGGCGAATTTGCTAGGTGTCTAACAAAACGTTGGTACTATATTCAAATTGATGAGTAAGTACTTGATCTTTATGAAAATATGAATATACTGATGTAAATTTCTCGTGGATGACTAAAAGTCAAATAAATTTGATTCATTTATCACCATACCAGTAGGTGTATATTTTTAACAAAATTATTGACATATTTTATAATACATAATATTTTTTAATTATATTATAATTTATTCAAACTTACAAAAGATTGCCTTTATGAATAACTCTTAATACTAAGTTCTCGATATTTTCGCCAATTTGTTGCTTCAGTTTTATACATATTTGGCTGAGACTTGAGACAGAATTCGGTTAGTCCACTCAACCTCAATCGGCATCAACGCAAACCGTTCCGAATCAATATCCGTGTCTCAATCAGTGCAATTAAGGCCCGTGCGGGGCCGCATTCAGTAATTAGTTTCGCGCCCCAGGGCCGGAGGGAGACGCTCCAGGGGGAAATACAATCACCCTGACTCTTACTGCCACTAACTTAACTAGACAGCCCGATACAGCGTGACCCAAAAATAAACTCTCCATTTTCACACCATTATCCAAATATCATGGCGTGATAACGATAACAGTTAATAACTTAACGCTTGATAAGAGATAAAAAAACATCAATCGAAAGATAGGCACTCGTAATAAAATCCTATGATGTATCACTACATGAGTAAGAGCATGATAGCGAGATTAATGTGTATCAGAGATAGCTGGTAGCGGCGCATATTATTACGTTGTTTCATTGCGTGGTTTAGGCTGGCAATAACACTGTTTATTAGTCACGAGTGTGCCGACGCCGGCCGACCACACATTACAGGCAACCCGAGCCGCACCAACGTTGATTCAGTAAATTATTCTCTCGCCCTGATTAAATGAAACGTTCCACGGCGCGCCGTAGCCGTACGGTGGATTTAATAAAGCCACGAGGGCGAATACGCCCTATTTTTTCACATGGCGCACACCGCGTCCCCTGTTATAGGGGCCGAATTTGAAAACACAATTAGACTTAATACAGAGGTGATTGTCGGCGGGCGAGGGTCGGCTCGGTAGCGAGGGTTACGGCAAATCCTTTAATTTGGCTCCCCGATCAAATAATAAAGCGAGCGAGGGCAGGGCAGTGAGCGTCGCCCGATATCGCGTTTAGTGGTTTTATTGCAAGCGCCATCTGCGCGACGCACCCTGTAGATCGAGAGATAATTTAGCCGAGGGGCGGCGGAGCGTGCACCGTGAGTTGTTGCGTTCGTTTACACAATTCACGGTGCTGTATATTCGTCTGTAGATGCATTAGATAGCGCGCCATTATGCGGGGGCCCTTACGACGGCTGCGACGCGACGAACACTCAGCTCCATAATTTGATAAGGCACGACACACGCTACGCTGCGTTCACACATCACATCGCACCCATTGTATGTAGTCATAAATAAAAATACGCTACATTAACATAAATAATGTAAGTCTAAAAATCGATAAGTTTGCAATTTAAAATAAAACAATAATCTTCGATCAATTTTAGTTAATTATACAGTAAGGTAAATCCGAAGATTAGATAAATAATCAAAATGACTTACATACATGTAGTAAATAACGGGATTAAGATAAAACTGATCTGTTAGATTTATAAAATAATCTACATATTTTGTAATAATTAATGTGGAAAGGGATTTAGATAGAAGTAGTTTATTTGTGACGTCAGTAATAAGGGTTTTATTATTAGGGTTCTGGTTGAAAACAAACAGGACAGGGCAGGATTAAGGGGGTTTTATCCTGGTCGTCATTATAAATTGTAGAGAATCGGCTCGGGCACGTGCAGAGTTTTTATCAATGAGCGCCGGCGGGTGTCGACACAGTTTGCATGTAGGGTTGCTCTGTCCACGAAATTCCCTAGAGAGGTAATAATGTAATTTTGAAACCCAAGCGGTTGAAATATAGTTTGAAAGTTGGATCAATGATGGGAGACTAGACTATCAGCAGCGTAGGAGATAGCTACGTCGTAGCATATGATCTATTATTAACCTATTTTTTATAGCTTGTCTGCTTGGTCAAAAAATAGTTGATTGTAATTCTTCTCTATCCTAACCTAACCTAACCTAAACTGTAATAAAAAGGGATAACAAGAATTATATTTTTTTGGACTTTCTACGGTTATAAATGCATTAACATCTGCAAAAGTTCATCCAAAAATCCACCTAATCTTACCGTCACGCATTACCGCATATTTATCCAGAAATAAGCTTGGAAATCTCTTTTATTGCGGCCATTACTCTTAAATCTGACAACCCTGATCCCGGTCCCCTCGGTAGGGACACGCAGGGACACACAGGGACGCACAGTGGCAAACAGTTATAGTCCTCCGCCCTCGTATGAATAATTGGAGACCGAGGGCGAGGGAGCCACTCGCAGCGGATCGAAATAACCCCTAAATTATTGAATTATACAGACAAGCACGCCCGTGCACTCCTCAAATTGATTTTGCGCTTGTCCATTTTTAATCTGTTGCCTACGAAACGAACCTTTGTTGGGATTTATTACCGATTTAATGCCGTGGAAAGTTTTATGGGAGTGGATTTAACGTAAACACAATTAAAATTTCACTGCATTTTGAAGTAACATTTTTTGGAAAAGAACAACGCATTAACAAAACCAACAGATATTTGTAATGTAAATTGTAAAACGCTATCGCTATCAGCGTTATCGTCGGCAAACAGCACTTAAACGTTCAAACAGAGAAATTATTATACTCAAACACTCGTTGTTAAACATCATTATATCAGCAAAAGTAATTTCACAGTCGACTGGTTGTTATCGTATGTAATATAAGAGTACGTATAATAATAACGCGGGTCCCGCGTGGCGTCTCGTCAAGTCGTTCAAGCGACGACGCCCTCAGGGCATTGAGTTTGTCCACGTCATCATTGATATTTCATAACAAGCGAGGGTGGCGACATGTGCAGCTAGAAGCCCCCTCGTAAACCTCGACAAAGTATTTTATCGACAGTCGCCCCCCCTCGCCCCGGCTCTGCCCCGCCGCGCCCGCTCCAACCCTATTGTCTCACTCGAAACCCGACACTCGCGGTGACACTTCATGAAATCACTCCACCGTTATTAATTTATTGCGCCCCAGCTATTGACTTCCACTCAACCCTTTCGAGCGAACGTTTTTTTTTAACGTTGAGCTCCCCAAATAAAAGAAAACACATCACGAAAATACAGTTTTGGAAATTTTAACGGCCACGTTTATGACTAAAATATTTATGAACATCTAAAGCATAATTTGCGTAGTCAACGACCGATTCTAAATACGGAAAACTTTTGCAATAATCGCCAGCGTGAAAGTCAGCCGGGGCGTGGATAATAGCTCCGCGCAGAACAATACCACTCCGTGTCGATAGACCAACACAAAGACGAAACAATCAATTCACGGCGTAAGTAGGTGCGATTCGACACGGCCGCAGTACGGTCTAGCCCGCGACTAACAAAAGAAAATCTAAGCAATTAGTCGTCGTCAGAAAGAGCGGAAAACGCGCGTTAGTCGCGGTCACGCCGCGCTCCGCTCGCCGCGATTACCGACCTTACCGCCGCCGCCGCCTGCGCAGCGCGCAAGCAAACCGCAACAGCATTGGAGACAAAACCGCTCCAACAACCGACCTTGAACGTCACGCAAGTTCAACGAATCCGGCAAATAAACCGTGTCCGAGCTATCGGTTCTCAAATTTCAATCTCGCTTTATTGAGTGTTTAACCCGAAACGATCGGCGGTCACGCAACGAGATAAAAACAAGCACGATGCTGGCTGGACGCAACATAAAAACATTACTTGTTATTCTATTACGCTCGCATGCAATCGAATAAAAGGTTTAACAAAGTCGGGGAGGGTTCTGGTTCTCGCTCGACTGAGCGTGTTAAGTGCTAATGTAATAATCCATTAGAATGGAGCGGCAGTGTACGCTAAATAGCGCATTCAAGCATTGAGTCGGGAGCAGGGATGCGGTGCGAGGGGATGCGGGGCAGCGCCATCTGTCCGCCGACCCCGGCAAACAATACGACCCTTTCACATCACCCTCGCTAGTTTGCACACCCTAAACAAATATTGCATACTGCCGCCGGGCTTACTATTTCAAGAACTTATTAATATGAGGAGTGAACGGGTATACCATACCAACCAACAATAATGAGTCAAGTTTATTGGCAAAAAGTTTCAACAACCACAATCAAGTCGGTGTAACGAACAATGACAGCTAGATGCCGGCTTTTTGTTAAGACATATTTACACTAAGCTGGGGAAACAATAGCGAGAAATTAATAAACCATCGTGGAATAAAAACACCTGTACAAAAGTGGCTGCCGAGTTAAAAATACACGTGAGAATTTTTTATGTCTGAAACGAATGTGTTTCTTATTAGACTTTTGTGCGTTGTTAATTGATTTTGGTTCCGTCTTGAAGACGCGTTAAGTCAAAGCCTGTTACTGTTATTAAAAACTGGGGTCCGTAGGCCGGTGAGCGTAAAATCAACAGATTACTGCGGAACCCTCGCCTTTGGGGCGTAAAGAACCCCTCGCTTATGAAATATCTATTCGTTGCAATCGCTATTGTTGTCTGTGGTTAGGGATGCCAACTACACATACTTATTAAAATAAGAATGAAGCTATGAATACTGCAATTTAGATTCATAATACCTTCTTTCAATAAATGTACATGTAATACGACTCCAACAGAAACAGCATCGGGAGCACAAAAGAAACAACACGTAAGAAGTTTATATTTTAAGAACTTTTCATAACAACGTCTGCATAAAACACAATGGATATTTAACTTACAAAGCCGCCTTTCATTATTCATTAAATCTCTACGAAATCTTGCGATGAAAGAGAACTTTTTAATCGGATTTGACTTTAAATGGAAAAAGAGAGATTTACGTGCGCTATCTCAATTTTTCAGGCATGTGCTTGAGTTATTATTAAAACTTTATCTCGTGTCGTTTGACATCCCTAGCCTTCATCCCCTTTTTGTGAGTTGTACTAAGCGTCTGTAACTCATAGATATATTGTCTCGAGTTAGTGGCGCGCATTAGGGGAGCGCAGAGTGGAGTCTCTCCCGGCAATATTTCCAACATAATACCCCGAAATAAACGCCATCACAACATTACTCCAACCGCTGGGCGCCGACACGATTGTTAAACAAATTATTATTATTTTCCGCCAAAGGGGAGGGTTGCGCGTAGAAAACGAAAAAAGGGAAACTTTGTGAAAATTAAAAAACCGAAATGTCAACAGAGCCTGACCGCCGCGCCCGAGGCCCGAAACTGTTTCACCCCCCGCCCTTCACCCCCGCGGCGACCCTCTCAAACAATGTTTAACCAACAAACAAGCCAGCGCAATAACACGCTTTTTTACATTTACAACATTTCCCAGCGCACCACTTCGCTCAACCAACGCTAATAAAATATAAACATTTTTCTATGACGCGTTTTACGATTTGTTGGAATGTGAAAACATTTTCTACTTAATATAAAATGTATCACGGAAATCCAGCCCCCACAAACCGTCTGACAACTACCTTCAAGACAATAGTAACGCCTTTAGGAATCACGATCGTAAATCAACAAGTTGTAGAGGCGGGAGTTCCTGAACGAATACAACAATTAAGAAATAAGATAGTACATACCTGTTTGTGCATTTCCACATTGAGGCCGTAAGACATTTCATAGTACTGAAACACAAATGTAACACGTTAGGAAAACACAAATGATCTCATTCAGGAATCGATTACGACAATGTGTGAAATTCTGTAACTGTGTCAAGCTAAATACTAAATATTTTGGCAGAGATTAGCTTTCTCAAATTATAGGGGGCGAGGGCCTAAACATCCGCCAGCGAGTTTGGACGCCGGCCAGAAGTGTTTCAGTGTTTCCGACACATAAAAATGCTCGCGAAATTTTCCTCCCGAGCGTATTAAAATAAATAGCGAGCGATTTGGCAACACTTAATCGTGATTCATGATCGAGCGGAACGGCCGTACGGGATTAGCGACTGCCAAAATATCTGCTCGTATAACTTGAGCTAGCGGAATGTCGCAGACGCATGTACTCATACCTACCTACTTATTAACACGTGTTTACATACATTTGTGTTGACGTAGATGATTTACAAGGTGATTTATTTAAATTTAATTGCTATGAAAAATGATTTACTATCATAACTTTCATGACTTCTTCATTTCATTTTAGTACCTAGGTTCTGATCCCTTTTTAGCCCGAAGACTCTGAAAAGGATGAGGCAACCCTGTACAAAACATTCAAAATGCGTTTCCGTGGACGCAACATCTGTCCACTACTAAACACATTAGATAAGGCAGATGCTCAAACCGTCCACAAAATGAATGTAAACAATTTTATTGTGAGCACACTATTACCACTATTACCCGGCCCAAACTACGCGTCAAATGGACATGCGGGTAGTATACAAAAAGGAACACATTGTATTGATTTTACACCCGAACAAATGGTACATCTGATAAACATCTCTACTCGACCATTAAATTAGTTGTTCCCTCCATTGGACTCTATTCTGGATAATAAATTGTCAATAAAATTGATTGTAGTTCGATTTGTCTATTCTTTCACGTAGTCATTTCAAGTGAATCATATGTTTACACGATACTTATTATTTCTGTGATGACTTTTTAAATATGATAAAAGTTATATGCATAATACTAATGTACAAAGTTATCTACTTAGATCTGATCGTTACATTATTCTTTATAACATGCATTTTGAATTTTCAAGACAATTTATTAAAGTTAAAATTTATTTAATGAATTGAAATGTCACTTACCATTACATAATGCCTCTGTATTTCAATTTTTTCACTAGCCAGCTTCTCACATTCTAATTTTAAACTGAAACAAGAAAAAAAACAACGTTAATTATATTATTGTGACCTCATTGCGTTGTGATAATGATAATTGATAAGAGACACGAAGATAACCTTAATGAACTATTATCAGATAAATATTATTTATCTTTAGTTAACAGACATGTATTTTTTATTAGAAGACTAATATAAAACATTTATTCAAAATGCTGTAATGTCTATTTTTTTCCCAAGAGAGGGAAATAAAAGGCAACCTAAACTGAATTATAAAAGGAACGGATATT
This sequence comes from Scrobipalpa atriplicella, assembly GCA_029255725.1. NCBI lineage: Eukaryota > Metazoa > Arthropoda > Insecta > Lepidoptera > Gelechiidae > Scrobipalpa > Scrobipalpa atriplicella. The sequence continues at coordinate 28,101 of JARACY010001850.1, forward strand.
ATCCCTAAAAGTACTTAAGATCGCAAATAGATAGAGAATTTGATAAATTAAGGGAGGGATCACGTGGCAAATTACAAAATGAAATGTCTGCAGATTTTTCCGTTCTTTAATAAAATATTCATCCCTCCTTCCCTGCGTTTATTTAAAAAGAAAACTGTAGTACCCAAGGTATTTTTAACCGACTGTTTTAATAGGGTGATTATATATTATTGCCTCTATGTAAACGGTAGACCTACTTTTTCTATAGGGAATTTTAAATGTTGTTAGAAACTAAATAGAAATATCAGTCTAACCGGCGAGCCTCTTTATAAAAGTGACTTTTTTATCATTTGCTTTATTATTCCAAAATATTTTCATGATCCGGATAGCTTCGTGTGTTATTACAAGTCTGTTATTTGTTATATACTAACTACTACTCTTGCTAAATATAGAACACTGATAAACTTTATAACGAAAAAAATGTTAACCCTTTATTGACACTCCCTATCAAACAACAGCACTGTTGTCAAGACAAGCCACACTCAAATAAATTAGGTAGGTAGTGTTTACTTTTATAAATTGAAGGACAAGAATATTTTCGTTTCATGTTGTGTTACGAATAGTTTAATTGGAATGGAAGGGAATAAATAGTATTGAAAATTACAGATGAAACGTATTATAGATTTTCATCTCAGCTTCATCAAACAGAGATATAGGTTTTTTTTGTAGCCTATAATGTCTCTGTTTTCAGCCTCTGTCAGCCATTGTGCACAGAAAGCATCTATCTAGGCTAGGTCGTCCCTCCATCTTCTACGGGGTCTTCCCCGGTATTATGACATGACTAATTTTAAACGCTAGAATGAGACAACATCTAGATAAATGTTAGGTTTTCTGGATGCCTCATTCTACAAATACCTGAGTTACCTACAACAAGATTGACCCACTCTTGATAATAAGTATAAATCGAGCTATTTGTTGGCGGCCGCTTATCTTATTTTGTAACAAGTGCTCCTTAAATAGAGCTCGAGTGTTGTGATACGGACCAAGAACCAAGATACTTGACGCGAATGTGTTGGCCAGTTTAGAGTGGCGTAAGGTAAATATTGTTGCACACAAGCATAGACTTGTGCTAGCTGCTGTCATATATTTTCTGTACTTCGTACCTAATGCTTTCCGCGTGAAGTAAGGTGTGGATAGATTTGTAAGTAACATTTATGTTATCTACATTTTATATTATTTTGCTGTTTCAGATTGTTTAAATTGTATATACATATATAAACTAACACCATGGAATTTTTCAATAGTTACAATAATTTATTTAAAAAAAAATACGATTCCTATGACGCATTTTCGATTTAAATTTTCACGATCATTTAATTTTTCGCTCCGACCTGTTTCTGCTGATCTGGTAAATCATATTTTATTTAACTTGTATCATTTTGTTGCTAATCTCCCAAAAGGATATTCGTGGAAGGATCAGCTTAGGGTTTTTTATAGACAACATTCAACAACAAAGGGTCACAAAAAGGACGACACAATGGGTCTAAAATAGTGTTCTCAAAGGGGGCAGGTCCTTTGACAGTATGATGTCGGATCAACTTTATTTAGCCGATTTATTTTATACAAAGATTTAGGATGATACTTCCAGTTTTTTTTATATCATCTACAGTGCAACTATGTAGCTTATAACAGTTAATTATAAAATTAGTGCAGGTATATTGAAGAAGTGTTCTTGAAAGTTGTTGAAACTAATGAACATAGAACGTCGAAATATGATAAAAGAATGCCTCATAGAAATAGTATCACAGCTGAATGAATCTTTTTGCACGAAACGTAATTTTTTTTCTTTATTTTTCGTTATTAAAAGATGTCTAGTAAAGTAGATCATACCCTAAAATTATTTGCACTTAATTTAAAACGACCCTATAGAAGGATATGATTATTATGATTGACTTAGTTTTTGATTCTTTCTATTGTCTGTTTAGTACGACTTAGCATATAACAACTAACCGTCTTTAGCAACGGAAGTTTAGGCATATGTTTGATTTTAATATGAAAAACTGTGAAAATACCTACTTGCGTTTATTATGACGTGTTTGTTTACCAATAATTTATAGGTCAAAGACTTTGACTCTTGCTAGCTAGCAAGTTGTCATCGCTGATTGAAAGCGACTTCCTATTTACTGCAGTAATTTGCGAGTGCTGTGTGAGGACGCGTACAAAATTACGCGCAAAAAAGAGTTACAGATCGTTAAGTATGACGTCCTGTTAGTACGACGTAGTATCACTCACTTTGGCGTCGTTTTAACCGGATTTTACTGTAATTGTTTTTATTTTTAAAACGCATTCGTTTTTTTTTTTTGCAGAGATAATACTTACTTATGATATTGCGCCTGTAGGAAGTTGAACTCTTCCTTAATCCGGTCGCAGGACTCGCCGACCGTGAACTTGATCGGCTGACCGGGCTGCGGCGGTCCCTGCAACAATACAACACAGTTAAAATCACGCCTCTATGTCTTAGGGGCTGGCAGGCTGACAGCCGGATCAGCTAGTTCAGACATACAAAGGGACTATATATTTCATGTGTGTGCTCCAATGAATATATCAGGAGAAAAAAAAACTTTGCTGACCAAAATTTAGGGTGTGAATTCACCCATGAAACTGGACAAGTTAGTTTTTTTTTTTTAGAAACCTCGACCGACTTTTCAGACCATTTATAAAACAGTCAGAAAAATAAACCACCAATTCACTTAAACACTTCCTAGAAGGAAGGGAAATCGGACTACTTAAACCCGTTTAACAAGCAAATTAAACACGCGAAGACTCGAACCCCCACACCACGAGACCACGACTCATCAATCTCCGTCCTCATACAAAAACATTCCTATCACGAAACAAAAATTACACGCATCCCAAATTACCATAATACAAATTATCCTTTAATGACCATAATTCGGTGTGAGCCTCGATTAATGAAAAAAAGAAAAACAACCGCCCGCTCGCCTCTTAACACAAAAATAAAGTAACGTGAACACGCGAGCACGTAATAATAAAGTAAAAAAATAAAAAACTAACTCCATAATAAGAAGCACGAAAATAAAAATAAAGCGAGGGACACAACAACACACGGCCGCCGGGAGGCCGGGCGGCGGCAAAAAATAAATAACCGCGCCCGGAGCCGGCGCGAGGAACAAACGGACTTTAAAAATAATAAAAGGAGCGTAAATAAAAGCGTAAAAGGAACTGGCGCGGCGTGTAGACGTTGTAAATGGAGCTGCGGACAATCGGGCCCGGGAAAAATGTGGCCGGGAATTTAGTGAATGTATCCACCGGGAGATAGCTGCTGCGGTCTCATGCGATCGCGCTTAATAACGTAATAACATCGCGAGCGACGAGCGACCGCAGCCACTTCTGTTATGCTTACTCGGAACTTTTAAATTAACTTTTATTGATCATTGATGGAGTCCTGAAATAGCTTTAGGTTTATGAATGATTCATCATACTTATTAAACAAAAACCACACTGAACTGGATACTAAATAGACATAGATTAATTTAATACCCCAAGACCAGTTATGAGATTAAAATCGATATCAAGTTCTCCTTATACGCACTGACACTCGACACCAACAAAAAACGAAATAAAAGCACTCTGAGTGCAAAGAGATGTAGTAATTACTTATCCATGTTCACATCGCTGGATCACTCGATCGAATAATAAAAGTAAATTGAAAGTGGCATGTTGTGTGCTAAGGAGATAAGAGCAAAACGACGAGCGGAGGCGACGCGACAGTAGCGGCCAGTACGCAGCGTATTATGTGCTCCTGTGTGTACACATCTTTACATTTTTATGTGGCAAGTTAGTACTCATTTTAGTATTTGTAAATTACGACAGGTTATTTCGTGTTTGACGCCATGATTTAAGAAAAAAATTACAAAGCTTTTCGAAGCATTTATTTAACTTTTTACGTGTTCATGACTTGAGCTATTTCTGAATAAATTTTAAGTGTATCACGTAAAGAACTTGTTTTGCGAGTGGTAGATGACATATTGAGTGGAATTTACGCCGAGTTTGTGTCAAACAAATCGTTTACAGGCTGCGTTTGGATTTACAAGGCAACTTGTCAAAGTCTTACAAAATGACTTGCGCTAACGACTAAAATGTTTCACAAGTAATCAAACTTCGAGTTCGATTGCTAGTCCACTTGGGCTATGTAGTAAAGTCCTTACTTATACGCGGTAATGAATGTTAAACACGTTACAAAAGCTGTGAAAGCAACTTTCGTGTCTCTAGAAATAAAAGTTCGTGTCAAACAAAGCCCGCCTTTATAGCGCCAATAAGTCATAAAGCCGTTGTTTAATTATTTGTTCAACACCGCTAATATGACCCTGTATTTTCGCTTTCGGCCGCGCTGCGGTCTATAACCAACCAAAATTATTTTACGAATGCGATTAAATCTCCATATATTATAAAATTACGAGTGGATTAAATTAAATACGACCCACGATAAAACTCTTTAACATGCCAATCGGTAAAATCAGCCATAACGTTTATACATTACACAACTGTCTTATAAATTGAACGAGAAAACGATAACTTATGTCCGGCATTTACTACTAATTGACGTGTTTAGAATAAAATTAATGAACGATCATAAGCGAATAGATAATTAATGTTAAATTTAACACGTCAGTTTATTATATGCCGTTCAATTAAATTTAATTAATTCTATTCGTATTTAATAACTGTTTCAAAGAGTTTCTCACGGATTGTCGCTCCCCCGTAAGTTTTAAACTAATAGCCCAAACTTCGATCATCCGACTTCAAATCGATTCACAAAAGGAATGAAAATAATCCACGGTAATAATAGACTGAGTAAACGTTCCCTTCAGAAAAAAGATTCCCATAAATTATCGCCGAAAAGGTCAAATTAAAATACAATGAAGAGTTTTTGAGTGGCAGTATTGTGTAGAGGGTCCGGATGAAAGGCCCGCATCCCACTTGCGCCCGCGCCCGGCGCAGCACAAAAACAAAACTAAACAGACTGCCTTTAAACGGATAACGTGTTCTTATTTCAAATTATTGAATACGTCTGTCTGCCCACGTCTACCTGGGGGGATTTATTTTTATTGGACTTCGAAATTCGAAACGCGTGAATGGGACCTGCCTGATCTGTAATCGTGAACGAGGTTAAACCTATTAGCGAGCCAGCCTCGAGCGTTTAGCATGAAATATTTAGAATTAAGAAAAGCGTATCAATGTCGAGTAGGTATTTATTAGTTATATAAGAGGCTAGATCGCTCCGCAGCGCCCAAGTTCAGCGGCTCTGTAAACATCTAAACACCATTCGCACTTACAAACCAAACAAGCATACACAAATATTTGAACACCGAGATTGGCTTTATCACGCAACGCCTTAACGTCGCGACACTTCCACCCATTTTCCACTCTATTGCCCCTACTTAGAGATCATTATCGGACGTTTTTATCGTAGAAAGTTGGGACATGCCAGAATGTGGCGGTGAAAAAATGCTAGTAAACTAATATGGTAGCGCAGGGATCAGAAAGCTGATTTTATTTTCCGAGAAACACAACACCGTTTGTCGCCTGACGTAGGTGGGGTCATTCGTTTGACATCGACAGTTCTTGGAAAGGGAAAAGGGTCCTTCTAGGCAACTAATTTTGTTTGCTCAATTTGTGGTGTGAAATATATCCCTCTATATTAGAAAAGGGGTTTTGCAGGCGAGTAAATTTTATTTAGGTAACTTTATTTCACTTGTTTTCGTGTCTTAAATGTGATTTGGTCTTGTCTTGCCATAGCAAAAGACATGTTTATTTGGTGCTCTTAATATCTGTGTGGGTGGGCTATGTATTTGGTTAATATAACTGCAAGTTTATCTCCTACTTATCAGCTTACTAACCCTATCATTTTAAAGTGGTAACACGCACAATGTAAACAGTTTAGAGTGACGTATCGCCGCTATCTAGTTGCATGTCGGTTACGAGTAATTACTCAACTATGTGCTCGATTCCCATGCTTGATGGCATCTTGATTATGACGAAGCATTGTTTGCGTACTCCACATGCCGTGTTTGAGCAAACTGATACCTTATCAAGGGAATTATTTCTGGCGAACATTTACTCAAGAGATCCACTTCACCTTATCAATGTGCTAATCTGTCAAGACGGACTTCCTGAGACCCATTTAGATTCGTCAATGACACAGTTTTTTTTTTTTTACACGCTCATTGTTTTTATCTTGAACTCGACGAGATTAAAACGAAAGCAAACATCTAAAGCTCAAGGAAAATATTCAGATACGAATGTGTGCGTAGAATGTTTGAAGAAACGTGGAATATGTGAAGAGACGCCATCTCATTTGTTCGTAGCGGTAATTCCGTCTGTCAAATATTGACCGAGTAGGACGCGACACGGATTTTGTGCAAACAGACAAATAGGCATTTACATTAGCACCCTCCTCCTCCCTCTCTATGACGATCATAAAAACGAAGTTGTAAAAATCTTTCGCTAAATTGCAGTCAATAATGGAAAATCCCTCTTTAGACAATCGCTCGCTCGTTCAATTTAAAAACTCAGCATAAATTGCGCTTTATTGAATAATAAAATGAAAAAAGGCACGTCTTCATATTACAAAAAGCCTACTTAATCCGCATAAGGCGAGCATTAACAGCTGAGGCTAATAAGCATCCATCAAAAGACATGCGTCGAGCGACTTCCTGTACTTAGCAGTGCTGACCAAGTCATTAAGGCCCCTTAAAAAGCTATAGCACTTAACTGCTATAAATGGCAAATGTAGGTAGGGGGGTTCACGACATAATGGTCGTGAATGTCAACAATAAACTTATAAAGCGGCGTGCACATGAGCGCGTGGGAATGCGCGCACATAATCGTACGTCGCCCATTGTGAATCAAGCCTAGGGCTGCTAGATTAGAAAACCTAATTGCTCGGAAAAGCCCTGATGTGTCTTGGCTTTTACGCATCTGGAGACGGTTTTACTGACACGATAATTGTTTTGTGTAGGAGTAAAGTTAGACGACTTCATGTGAAAAGTTAAAACCTTATCAACGCGCGCGAAAATGAGTTTAATGAAAACAGTACCTAGTTTACTTGTCTTCTCGCTGCGTTTCTTTACATAAAACAACAAAGTTTTAATGAAAAATACTAAATTATTCATACCATCCTAGTAGAATAGTTTAGTAATAAGTAGTTTACATTACGATTACAATGATTTTATACCCGCTAACCCGCTATCTTAAGAGGCTACCCTGAGCCAAGTGGCGGCCTCATCAGTCAAAAAATCATAATCCACTGAAAACACAATCAATCGAAAATCCGGTACGGCGAATTGAAGTTAAAGCAAAGAAGATAATTTAGAACATCATAAACTTATGATTCAGTGTTTACAGCAGTTACAGATAGCAAAAGTGCTAAAAGTGGCCGTTTTTCGCAAATTTTCTTTCTGTTACTACCAGGAACTATGAATTTCAAGTTTATGATGTTCTAAATTATCTTCTTTGCTTTAACTTCAATTCGCCGTACCGGATTTTCGATTGATTGTGTTTTCAGTGGATTATGATTTTTTGACTGATGGGGCGCCACTTGGCTCATGGTAGCCTCTTAAATACCACCGGTAAAAAATGCGACAATCTGCCGCATATCCGACAACCCTACTTACATTGCTCATTACGCGGCGAATACTTTTTATGGTCTAATGGAGATCGCGTGATGGACAGCTAAATTGCGGGGTAATAACAAATACCTAACTGGCGACAAAACGACATCGGCCCGTTTCGTCATTCGATTATATCAGTTCGTGTTTATTGCCAGCCAGTTCTAATTAGATTGTATTAATTACTGTCTCATTTACATTTTACTTCATTTTGTTGTCTTTTTTTATTATTTCAGCGAATTGACAGGCTGTCGATTCGGACTAATAAGTGCTTCTCACGTTTTGACATTTCTTAAGAACCTATTCAACGTTACGTGATTATTACATCCGCTATTATCAATCATTAGATTAATATGAATTTAAATAGTCTTATGTCTGACGTTGACTGTTCAAATTGCAGTAACAATTAACCGATTAAGTTGAAATGAAACTAAGTTCCAAACAAATTAAAGTCACGTTAAGCTATGTAGAACGGTTAATAATCGAAGTAATTTTGTGCAATTACATTCATTGAAGCCAAGTTTACGAGAGACATGAAAAGTTGGATTAAATAAGGTAGGCTATGAGTCAGAGAATTGATTTTTAAATTGTGGTTAATTTGCTCGCGGGAACAGATGCCGCGGCTTGCGGTGCGCGGCCGGCTCCACGTTAATTTCAATCCTATTACCACGCGGTAAAGTCTGCTTTACAACGCCCCGCGGGATTGTGGTTGGAACATGTGGTGTGCAAAATATTTTCACTTTTTTTAACCTTTTTTTAAATTTCAGGATAAGAAACAAGAAGTTTTGGACTGTAGAATATTTTGCAGGAAATTACACGGGTAATTGAGTGTGTCTGTCAATCGCGGCTGGCCGCGGGGGGTCGAACTCCCGTTTATTTGCGCCCCCCGCCCCGAACCCTCAGACCCCCTGGAGCATCGTATTATTATTCCTCAGCATTTATTTTTACGACTGGGTATGTTTCTGGCGATTGTTCCCCTTTGTAAAGCTTCGAACGAGAGCAAAAAATTGTTTGGTGTGATAAAAGCTTTAACTTTATAAGAAACGCATCGAAAGTTTTAATGTGAGTAGGTAGTAATGAGGAGCCAAACTAAAAGCTAAATACAGATGGCGCTCTGGGCGACTGTACCTTATTTCGTGTCAATGTCACATGTGTATTGCGATTTTATCAGTTTTTTTAACATAAACGATATTTTTTTCAATATAATCACTTTCTTTGTAATGCGCTGAACACATTCAACTTGCATCACTTGCATTGAAGTTTTTAATACGTAATTTTTTTTCCCACTGTCTCTCACTGTTTTCTTTATTTGTAATCTTTGGAAAACAAATGAATTCCCCTATTTTTGCAATTAAATGCACTGCATTGTGGCATTTACTGATAATATTCCAAAAATATTCAATTTGTTTACAAAAGTTCGTACAATTTGACAGTTCTCAAGGTACAGTCGCCCATGCGACACCTAGCGGGAGAAAAAGGCAGTTTTCCTCCTAATTCGTAGCACAGCTTTGTCTGCAAGTTTTTCATACAAAAGACATCAACGCGCGCAAAAATGAAGTTTATTGAAAACAGTAGCTTACTTTTCTTCTCGCTGCGTTTCTTTACATAAAATTACAAAGTTTATAATAATAAAACGTTTTTACCTTCAAGTGAGTACCTAACAAGAAACAATGCAGAAGTGTCAACTGTAGAGTGCAGGTAATTTTAATAAATAGCGGCGCGCGGCGGACTTTCCCCGCGCTTTCATACTTTTTAACGAGTTTGTAACAATGTAAGGCGACGTCGGGAAGATTATCTAAGTGATTTATGTGATGTGTTGAGTGTTGTGTTGAGACTCACTCACCGGATGCCTGGCGGCCGCCACGGCAGCGGCGGCGGCGGCGGCGTTCATCGCGCCCGCGCTAGGATACATCCCCACGTCAAACACACACTGTCATAGTCCTTTACACTGGTATTGTAACGGCACAGCACACACTCCACTCCACACAAATGGCACTCGATGCTGTTGTCGGGACGTTCACGTCGGTCACTCGCGGAGGGTTCACAAAACGTCAACACGTCCGTCGCACACGCACGTTGCAAGCAAACTGCCGCGCGCGGCGCGGGGTCGGGCGGGCGGGCGGTGTCTCCCGCTCCCCTCCGCCTCACACCCCTCGACCGCCTGCCTCCCTCGCATACCACTGCCATACATATTTTCTCCACTCGAATTTTTCGTCGACTATCTTCATGTTTGAGGAATACTTAGGCGAATCGGAGATATACGCTCTAATAGATACGTATTATTTGGGGATTTTCTAGGGTTGGGGCGGAGGGTGTCGTGTCACGCTACCCTGGTACCCGCCCGCCCTCTCCCCAAGGTGTCTTAGTAAACGAGATGCAACGTCTTAATTCGATGCCGCTTACTTAGGTAGGTACCTACTTATTAAACTTAACATTGTGATACTTAATAGTAGCCATGATAGTAGGTAGGTAGGTAGAATAGAAGTAGAACAATATACACATTCAGTGCACATTCTATGTTTTTCTATCCCTCCCACAGTCCAGCATGGAATTACTTCCATTTACCTAAAAGTAGTATTCGTATATGAATCAGCAAAACTTATAAACCTGATCTATAATTGCCTCAGTAAAAGCTTCCTATCCAAAAAGATTTAAATCGGAAACGTAAACCGAACATAGGTAAAGTCGGAGCTTTAAAATGCTTAAGACTACCGATGAAGGGAATTAGAAACCCTAACCAGAACTATAAAACTACTTCGGTAGCGGATTGATCGGCTTGCGGGTTGTGGCAACGGCATACCAGTCTAGTAGCAGAGGTTTACACTGAGACAGCAGCTAGAACGAGACATTTGACTAGAAACCCTTCCTAACCCGAAACAACCAGAACTATAAAACTACGTCGGTAGCGAATTGACCGGCTTGCGGGTTGTGGCAAAGGCATACCAGTCCAGTAGCAGAAAATAGCAACTAGATTGAGACACTTGACTCATGTACTAGCCCCTTGGACACAAGTAATAAATTCACTTGACTTGACTCTGCTTGAGAGGGTTTTAACATTCGAAAATCCTCTTAACATAAAATGGTCATAATAATGCAATAGTATCCATACTTTTATTAAATAGATCAAGACAAGACAAAAGTAACTGTTTATACAATCTATAGATATGGGCGCAGGAAGAAGACATAACAGGTACCTATACATTGTACGTTTCATATTATCATTAAAATTGGTAAAGACCTGTCGGCCATTAACAATACCCCACTGACTCACACAAAATGTCATTTCTAACAATTAACTGCACTAATGAACGACGCGGCCTAGTCCAGTCCAGTCACCGGAACCACTATTTTAGCGCCAGTGACTGGAGTCAAGCACTGGCCCAATGTAAAACTGTATCTGCTATCCAGTAGTTTAGTAGCGTAGTAGCTTTAATAGTGGTGCGAACACAGTCAGCCGGATAGTAATTAGTATTATTATAATAAACTGTCAATCGCTATTGGTTAGCTGGCCGATCGATATCATTCTATTGTTAGTTTAGTTTAAGTAACAGTTTCCTATGGTGAATTAGATCAATGAATTGTTTTCCGAGACAGTTTTTTTTTACATTATACCTACTAGTAATAGGAATACGTACCTAGTTCCTTGGATTATATTTCTGCTGGAGCATTTGAAAAGCCTTATACATAGAATCACGCCTTTATCCCTAAGAGGCTAGGCAGAGTGTCAACGACCTAAACAAAGGTCGTTCTGCCACATCTGACAAGTCTTGAGGGTTATTTTTTAAGATATATATGTAAGAATATTGCATTAAAGTAGTGACAGGTTATCAACCCATCGCCTAAATTACAATATACTGAAACCCTCAAATCCCTTAGCTGGTTATTACAGCATGCGCGGGAGAAAAAGCAGCTGGCACATTTTATGTTTTTCTCTCACTTCCAGTTCAACATGGAAGTAGCCTTTTAAAGCAGATACGAAAAAGTAAGTTTCCTTTTGCAAATCTATCTAATTTTTCTTTTACATCCCGCTTGTACATTATACTCTCTTGTCTTATCGTACGTTCCACGAAGGTACAGTCGGCTACAAATTACCCGCAGGCATTAAGCACGTGTTATATGACCACTCGGGAACAGATTGCCTGTTCGTGAGTAATGTCTGATGTAGGACACAGAGGTGCCGTGCCTTGGTCCGCCATTTGTCTGGAGCCTTGCTATCTCGTTACGGGATTAGGCGTTCTAATTGCGAATGTTTATGAGATGTGTGCTGGCCAGGCTTTTTAGGTGATTTAAGAATTCTGTCGCTGTCCCTAAAATATGAGAAACAACAAATAAAAATTTTCAACCGCAGACAGAATGTGAACCTGCATCTTTGGAATATCGAACCCTTAAATTATGTATAATTTATACATTTTTCACGACTTCGTACTCTAATTTTCATACTTTATGCTAGCTTAAAATGTATTCCAACCATTAAGTATACTCGTGCTACTTTCAAAGCTAATAGTATAGATCCTGCTCCAACAAGGTCTCTAATTTCTGTCAATTTGCACGCTCACAATCATCGATTTACAAGAGCTAGCTTATAATTACAGTAATTTGAGTTTCCTCAAAAAAATAAGACGTAAAGTACTACGCGAATCACGTAATACGTGAACGTGTGTCTGTTTACTACGAACATGTTTGTACTTTTTATTGCTGATTAAATTACATGCGTTTTCACACAATTTGATGCGCCATGGGAAAGTCATAACTATTTTTTTCATGTTTAGAGGTATCTTATCAATTTCGGTTTTGCATTATGAGCGGTTCTTTTGATGAAAATCTTATTTTGGGTAAAGTTAATAAGTATAAAGTAAACATTTAAAAAAAAAATCGGTATATGAATTTTGTAGAACTATGTTCAAGCCCGAGCTCTATTTAAAAAAGTAGCATTTTATAAATGAAATCGGCAGAAATGTAGCTTCAAAAAGAAAGCATCTAATATTTTATTATTCATCGTCGAGAAGCCAAACACACATGTGGATTCGAGGAAAACACGTTGCAGTACTCGCATGGAAGTTTCTTTGAGCGCTGCAATGCAGTCATATGCTGTAAATAAAGGTTTACATACATACATATATCACGCCTTTATCCCTAATTGGTTAGGCAGCGAGCAAAAACGAAGGTCGTTCCGCTACTTCTGACAAGTTTTGAGGGTTATTACAGATGATTATGTACGGGTTATCAGCCCATCGCCTAAATACACTGAAACCCTCGAATCCCTAGCTCGTTTTTACGGCATGTCCGGGAGGAGATGCAGCTGGCACATTCTAGGTTTTTCTGTCGCTCCCAGTCCAGCATGGAAGTAAAGTAAGTTTGAGACATACAAATATAGAGAAATAGATAACGGCAAAAAATTATACTCTATACCTAAATGCTCAAGTATTTATAAGTTTTATGGACTGAATTATCTTAATTTTTATAGTTGGTCGTTTAATAGTTTCAATATCTGCTCTAGCCACTACTTTATTACGCTTGACTGGGGTTTAAATATATTAATTGTTAATTAGCATTTTTATAACCGCAGAGAAAAAGCAGAACATATTGCAATATCTAGTTAAACGTCTTTAAAAATGTATGGCAATGAACTGCGTAAACTAATTAAAAACAACTTGATACTGGCCCGAAGTCAAATTATAAACTATATTTTGATAGCATTTGTAGAGCAACAAATAAAAAAAAACTTACAAAAAGAATATTATAGAACACTATAATAATTTAAAAATCAATTTGGAACGCTTAAGCTTTTTATCCAGCTCATACCGGTAATAACCGAACACAATACAGGGCTTGTTTGTTATCAGAAACAGCCCGCGAGGTGGCCAGTAACAATCCGACGGCCACCCTTTATGTAAACACGCGTGCTTCGTGTGTGGTGCCACTGCCGAAATAAAAACTATCGTTATAAAACGTCGAATGATATGTCAAAATATGGCCAGTAATAAAAGTTTATGACGCAACAGGTAGGTAGAGATAATATTCACATATTCGAATGTTTAGAACGCCCCTTTTAAAATTAAGGATCGTATTTATTAAGCGATCTCAAGATTGAGAGCAATATTAAGTAGGAATGGATTTGATAGGCCGTTTTGTACTGAAATTACATTTCTGATACAAACTCAAACTCGCTGTCACCCTTGAGAGCTGATTATAAATACGGGCCTAAGTCATTTTATAAGAACGACGATAAAAAAAGTAGGTAATTTTTGAATTAGGGAATGAAAATTCCGATTTTTTCAAGATCACTATCTAAAATATAAGTCAACAAAAACGGATTACTTCATATTGAAGTCGGAAAGGGAAATACACACAAAAACCTGATGTTTATAACGGAAGGGTTATGTTTTTTAGTCAGCTCAGCCTGACGACTGTTATCTGTGCAATGTCAACATCCTGGCGCCTGCCCCTGCCTGCGCCCGCGCAGCCCACAGATAATATACTGGATGATAAACTTGTGTGGGCTTAAGTTAAGACTTAAAATAGTACCGATAGAGCAGTACTTAGGTACTATTTTTTACACCCTGTATAAAAAAAAGGGTGTAAAAAATAGTACCTAAGTACTGCTTTCCTTTAAACCACTTGTTCTACTGATGAAAACAAACAACTTTTGCAAAGCACAAATATTTTAGCTCGCAATAAAATTTTGCCTTCTCCATACAAAACTGCAGATAAAGAGAGCATCTTTGTATGGAAAAGGCATTTATTTCAAAAACAAAACCAATACGATCTCTTCAATGTTTCTTTTTATTTCTGCCTTTATGCCGATTTTTTCTGAAATCCTAATAACCTAACTATATTTAGTTAGATTCTGCACAGAATTTGCTATGACTTGACTGATTAGAATTAGAGCCTACTAGTTGATATTACTAGTACCTATTTTACTACCAGGCATCAAATTAAATACTCGACCAGCTTAAAATAATAACAGAATTGTGAGTTTCAGCACGTAAACTGATAAAAAAGTTGGAACCGTTAATTAATTTCCTTTATACGTTTTCCTTTCCTTAATAGTGCTACGTGGCCTTTATTTCAAAAAGCTTATGATTAAAACATAACCTATAAAAACGTGTAGGGGAGTGTTACATCGTCGGGTTTATAATGGAACAAGTAGTTGTTAATATTACGTCGTTAAACTCATTACACTTGCGTTATTATGACCACCATTGAATAGATACTCGTGTAAGGTGGAAATTAGCTCATGTTCGTAAAGATCCTATAAGAATTGTGCATCTGCAGTTTGGTTCCGATTCTGCCTTTAATTTTCCCACTTTGACAATAATAATTATACTATAATTATTATTGTCAAAGTAATGCATTAAACTATTACATATACATATCATTTTTTAATCCGACAAAAACCTTCCGAAAAACCGAAATCAACCTTTTTAACTGCCGTGGGGTTTTTAGTAGCGCAGGAACCGGGAATTTATTGGTTGTACAAATGATTATGTTCGAAACTAGCGCTTCTTTAACTTGGTATTGAGTAAGTATTTAGTCTTTCTTCAATGGGTTTTTTAATTAATAAATAATGTGGAAGTACTACCTAGGTAGGTAGGTATTATAGTGATATTCATTTCATTTCATACAGATATTCGGTTGAATTCGTGAATGCTCTGTTCCAGGAACAGTAACTGATTGATAGACGGAATTTTTAATTATTCAATGAATGATTTCATCTACCTAGGGTTTAAAATATAGCAGAAGGAAATTGATTCTGACTCAAATGATAAATAAATTGAAGAAGAATGAAATTGATCACAATTTTTCATAGCTTTTCCGTTAGCATATTTGACTCTAATTAAATGAGTAGGTAATTTATAAGAAAAATAAAAGAATATTCTTGTCACCATTCATAATTCTCAATAAAGGAAAGTAAATTCAAGCCTTGATTAAAAAAATAATTAACAACTGTTAATCAATATTCCCACACAACCTTCAACGCTTTAAATACCACGCGTGTAAGCCATCAGCGTTATAAATTCTCTTGATGTGCCAGCACCTTCAAAAATCCCAACTGCCGCTCCATGATCCAAGGATCCAAGATGGCCGCGATAGCTTCTGCGATGAACGCGGCGATTGTCGACCGATTACGATAAATAACCGCGATATCGTTCCCACATCGCCGCGACAACGCACTGCGCGCAGGGTCGGACTTAGGAAGGGGGCGGCAAAAATTTAATTTCAATTTTCGTACTTACGGAAACTATAAAATGATTAATAAAGTTTTATGATATAAAATAGGCATTGCATAGTGTATAGCACAATACATACTATGAAATTATAAATTAATAATTTTATCAGTGTAGCATAGCGTAAAGTTTAAAATGTTATTGCCGCATTACCTATATCTCCAACGATATCTCTAACTATTTATTATAACTACCATGTAGGTTTACTATACTATAACATATTCACACCTGCTCGAGGGGGCTTAATGTGAGATAGGGGCGCACGTTCAAGTTTTTTATTTGTGTAATCTAGTGCGGATAAAAAGTTTATGCAGGTGACAAAAATAGCTGAACTGGTTATACGAAAACGAAGGATCACAAAACATTAAATGACACGATACAATAAAATAGATTTAATTGGGTACCTACTTCTTACCTTACCTTACCTACTGCGTTTACCCCGTCAAAATAATTAAAATTTTTGTCTGCCCCTTCACCGATGTAGATCGTTTAGCCATGTTAGTTGCTTCGTTAGACGATCAACAGATAAGCGCTAATTAATTAGGTAAGTTTGTCGACCCGATATTTCGTGTCCGTTTAATTTACAACCTCGAAAACGGTAATAAACACCTTATCTGATTGGGTTTGTCAATAATCAGAACCTAGCAATAATTTACGTCGTTAACATGAGTACGTATTTATCTAGATAATGAAATAAATAACATGTAATTATTTATGAAATACGATCGATATACTTTATAAAATTTGGTAAAATGTAATGATTTTTGTTTTTTAAGGAAGAAGCAACTTAATTCAATTGCATGAGTTGTAGTTCCTACCCAGTCTGACTATAGAAAAACATTTCGTATTTATTTATGCCGGCGTCAGAGTTCACTTGCAGACCGTGATTACCAGGGCTGCATGAATAATAAGCGATTAATTGGCGAGCGAGTGGTGAGTAAAACAAACGGTGCGTTATCTGCGCTGCGCCCCAACCACACGGCGGTCGCCGGTCGCGCCCGATCGCCGAACATTCCGTAAACAAAACACGCTGCATAATTACCCGGCGTGAACAATTAGTTGTATAACCCGCCTTTGTGTCGCGTAAAAAGCAACCATTTGAAAAGGCCACTTCGCTTCTCAGAAGGTCCGCATTTGAGCCGTTTATTCATACGAAGACCCTAAGGATTTTTTTGCTCGAGAATTAATATTTAATGGCTACAGTTGAAATTGCATGCGATCAGACTTGAGATAAACGCCGTAGGTATTGACTTTTGTATAGGTGTGAATTATGAATACGCTCAATGTTTTGGTTTTATTTTATCGCTCGATATGCCTGTTTGCTCTCTTTCTCGTTTGCCGAGTTATTAAATGGAACTGGAATAGCAAATGCAAATTAAATAAACGATTCTTGTTTAAGAGATCTTGTTTCTCTTTTGCTTCTTTAAAAGTTAAATAAAGACCTACATCTTTGTAGGAATAGGAACTATGTCAATCAGAACTTGATTTTTTTGTTTCAAGGATGGTATATATTAAGGAGATACTAATACGTTCTATTTGTACCATTAATTAGCGAATCTCGCTAAGGTGCGCTAAAACAAATTTCACAACATCTTTGTTCGGTCCAATCACGAGATACATAACATAAGTCAATAATTATCTCGACACCCATCTGTTAAAACCCGCACTCGAAGCATCTAGTGGACGGTCATCGACAATAAACAAAATGGTTGTTGTGCAACTCGCCTATCGCTCACTCCGCACTCCATCCGTGTCGGTCGGTCGCACGGTGGATCCGCCACGAACAAAAAGTCATTAGAACTTATATTTACTATTCTGTGATTGGTTATCGGCAAATCATTAAGTAATGACCATAATATATTAAGGTATAAATAGTTCCTAGATTATTAATTGATTTCATACTTTTTCCTTCGGTCAAAGTGAACACATCTATCATCACGCACGACGCGCTATCAGTGAGTCATTGTGACCCCATTGTTCTCAATATTTTCTGAGAATTAAGGTGTTTGTGGAAGTGAATTTACAATGGATATTCAAGTTACTGCAGGTACGTAATATTGTTTTTTATTTTTATCATGATGTAATTTTAATAGTTGTGGTATTTATTAGGGTGCTACGTCAGTCAAATTTTTGTTAGCGAAAATGTTTGAAAATGTAACTTTGTTAAGAGTTTTAATTGTCACGGAGGGAAAAAGTGGGGTTGAGATTTACATTATTTGAAAGCTCATTTAATAAGTATTTTCATATGATAAAATAGAGCTGCTACATCCCGCTACTTTTTTGTACATTAGCCCGCTACGACATAGGTGCAATATCGCTACGCGATTGACTACGTAACTGTGGATTTATTAATCATAGATTTTTCTTTCCTTTTCAGGTAACTCGTACGTATGCTCTTTTACGAGAGAGTATGTGTTGGAATTGTGGTGTAAACACACTGGTTCGGAGACTGAAAGATGCAAGAAAGTGCTAGAAACTTTGTTGGAGGCGCTACCAGACTCGGAGAATGTAGATATTTCTGAACTTAAATCACGTGTTGTTTACATAATCCACCAAATTCAAAAGTATTGGAAAGAAAGCTGTCGTATTCGTGAGAAAGTGGTTAGCAAACGTCCAGAGTGGTTTACTACTAGAGAAGTTGTAACTTTGCCTAGGTGTTCGGCTTCTTCTCATCCGTCAACAAGTGCCAGCCGTGTAGGCCGCCCGCTTAAAGATTTTCAGCAATGTAGTTCTCGGTCTCAACGTAGAAGATTGACAGAGTTGGGAATTCCACAAATTCTTATAGAACGGTGTGGAGCCATATTAGAGTCTTTGTCGTCAGGACACAAAATAAATGTTGACAAATTTCAAGAGTTTTCCTTAGAAACAGCTCGCTTACTCGTTAAAGAATTTCCGTGGTATTATCTCCCTGCTTCAGTACACAAGGTTTTAATTCATGGAGCTACTATTGTTGAACATGCCTTACTTCCTATTGGCGAACTGTCTGAGGAAGCAGCAGAGTCATCTAATAAAAATTTTGAAGTCCTTTAGACGCGAACACACTCGCAAAATGTCACGCGCTACCACCAACTTAGATCTTTTAAATAGACTCCTTTTACATTCTGATCCTTACATAACAAATAGTAGAAATCTTCCACGTAAAAAAAAGACTTGTTTATCAAGAATGGCCCTTACTTTATTGACTGATTAAATTAATATATTATTAGCCCTAGTACTATCAACTTGTTCTACATACTTCTCGGCCTTTCGGATGTTATACTATTATATCATAATTAAGGCTTTATAATTAAATTAAGTCGTTTAATATATTGTTTATTATTAATAAGTTAAGGTATTTATATGTATTTTCTACATAGAAATTATTTTAAGTCCTATTTGAAAGTTGTATTTTTATTTTATTGAAATTTTTGTTAAATATTTTTTTTTCTTAATATATATGTACACTAATATACTCAAAAATACATTTTATTAGTATTCCCTATTTTATTAAATATAAATAAAAACATTTTGTTTCAAATAACAACATTTTATAATTTTTACCGCTTCGCTAAGGGCGCGGAACCACCGTGGGTCGGTGGCATCATCTCGCCGACAATGAGCGTAATATCGCACTCTCCGTTCATTGATTGACACATCATTCCAATTTACACTAACATGCGATCAAACATTTTAATAACACTCTGTACATTGCTACTGTCAGATTTATCGCAGCCTAAATCATTGGAGTAGACACGTCGATGGAAATCAAACTACATATAATTACATGTGTAGAGATGTGTTATAGCGAGTGGTTTAGTCTCTAATTAAGAAATCATTATTTATTACATATTATTATAACAAAAGTGTGTTCTTTTTTAAAAGACACTAATAGACTGAGACAGGTATTTTGTCTTTCTGTTCCCAACGCAAAGCGAATTCTATTGGTAAAGTCATTTGAACCATAATACCTATATAACTTTAAGTCTTTAAGTAATGATTTCCTCAATAATTCCCACAAAATTACGCCAGCAATGAGGTAGTAAGTACAACAGTAGGTACCTACTTGCTACTTACTTACTAATAAAATAATTATCTTTTATCTATCCTAAACCACCCACCACCGTATTCATTGAATGATATAAATTTAACATCAATTCTGTATGACATTAATAAGATAATGCTCGTGTAGGAATGCCATTTTAATGGCAACAGCGATTGTTATCTTCTTTGTGAATGGATTACTTATCTAATAATGAAATGATCTTATGATATTATGTTAATTGCGTGGGATTAGTAAAGGGGTAAAACCAAATTTCTGCTTATAAAATTTTGGGAACTGAACTGACTCATTAAGGGGTTCCTTTTTGTGTCGCAAATTCCGGTGCTCGTTAAGGCTCTGCCACACACTAGGTACCTGACAATTCCTGCTAAGTTATTTTTTCAGAGAACGAGGTATGTGTTGAATGGCGAGTTCCATGGCTACCGGCCGGACAAGCATGCCTTATCGGATGGAGGTCGGCACAAACGCTCTACGCATACCCACCCATCTGTCCGTCTCACGTATTTCTTTTACTTTTTGTTGTCGAATGTTGGATCTCGTTCTTTTTACTCGAGTAGGCAGGTAGGTGAACATTTTTTTAATATCAGATTGTATAAGTTAAATCCGAAGTAGGTATAGGTAGGTAGGTAGAAGTTTTGTTTATTAAGTTGTGTAAATAGTATAAGCACTATTTATTCGGGGTTAAAGTAGGAACGATTATAAAGCCATGTTTGCTCTGGCGGAGTGGTTATCTGTTGTCGACGACGGTCGCTCGAGGAGCAGGAAGTGCGACCTGTGACCCGCGGCTTGCCATTAGCGCCGCGCATTCAATAATAATGAACGAGCCGCACAGAAATATCCCCTGTTTACACCCACTCGCTCGCTCCGCACTCCGCCGCCGCACCGACCGACCGCATTTTATTTTTTCGCTGTCGCACATTTCGCCGTCATAGCTATTTCCACTCGAGGCATTATACGCGCGCTCATGTGTGTGTCAGTCCACGTGGACCGCTTCGACGTCGGTGAGCAGAACTCGTCGAAAGCGGCCACGCGATTGGCCCAAACGCCGAGATCGCTTATTAAGGGCGGAGTTACACGCGTTTTCGAACTTCTATTGGGTGGAACAGCGCGCCAAAAGAGTCTGGTTGGCCGAGGCGATTTTTATAAGCGAGTCAGTCCACGTGGACTCGTTTATCTATTCAAACGCCGGCGGCGCGGTCGCGGGGGGAGGCCGGGGGGTATACGGGCAATCAGTAAAGGCGGGAGGAATACGGCCATATTTATAAGAGCTGCGGGGATGCAATCACGAAGCGGCGCGGGGGTCGGCGGGCGGTCGGGGGGGAGGCGGCGGCCATTTTGAGGGCAGCTCTTTTTATTCGTTTTTCGCGCGGGGTGCGTCGTCGGCGGGAGCGCGCCGTGCGCTAATTGCGGGGGTAATGAGGGCGCTCGACTCGACTCGCTCACTCTATTAAACTCGCTCGCTATCGACTGCCTTATTGATTTGTCCTTAATCGAGGCGCGGTGGAGTGGCGAGGTAAGGCTCGGTGTAATGTAAACAAAGCGCTCCAGGCGCAGGCGGACGCGCGTCGCGGAAACGTCTGCACAAATTGAATTAGAATGATTACGAGCAACGACGCAGCACTGACCTACTCGCCTCGCCGCCGCCGCCCGCCGCCGCGCCGTGCCGCCTCTCATGTCCAATAACCCACCGTCCGTCTATCTATTGATAATCCGCTCTATCCATTTAATTGGGTGGGCATCCGCCTAATGTGGTTTACGTCTATTGCACTTCATTAATGCACAGGTACTTCTAGACGTGTACGAAGGCATATAATCTCTCTCTAGCAAGTGGTTTCTCTGCTTTAGTGGCAGCTATATGTTTAGATAGGTAGTAAGATGCCAAGCCACATGCATATAGGGCGATTAATTCGTCAATTCTATTAGGTGCACTGCACTATCCATCCGGAGTACTTAATTAAATTCTGCCAGAGTAAAATGAGCTTTCATAACTTAGTTAAAGGCTGGGTTCAATGTATTAAGTAAACAGACAGCATTTATACTTAGTTAATTTTGTTGGACACAAGTAATTATCACCTACACAAGCAAAATACTTCTTCTAAGAGGATTTTCTTCGATAACTTAATTTAGCTTCTAAGTAGATGGAGTTCACTCGATGTAATTATAATTAGGTCCTATTAAAGCACCAGATTAATATAGCGGTAATTTAACGAGGAAGTTGCTCATCATATTTCACTAACATGATTATAATATTACTAATACTTAGGTACCTATTAAAATCTACAAAAAATGTTAATACATTGCTATGACCAATTAAAATTTCAGGGGGCGGCAAAATCCTAAATACGTCACTGGAAAAAAATAATGTCGCGCTAATGCATAAAAGGCGTTTTTTTAACGTATAAAATTTAAGATTATATTTATATAAGTATACTAATTTTGTTGTTGTATTAGTGTAGTCGTTAATACATTACATTAACTTCTAAAACACGTGGCGTGTCGAATCGGAATAGGCCAGTACGGTACGAGCGTTATAATAAGCGGGTAGTGTTTTGGTAAGGAACATTTTGTTAAACATTGTACCTGTGTAGCGCGACTAATACTACTTGAGCAAGCAATATATTATTGTTTTTCTACAGGGTGTTAATGTAATTGTGTGCCGTAGCTTAGTTGGTGTTTGTGTATCGACAAAGGATCACATTAAACCCGTAAAATGTCTCATAGTTATAAAGTTTAAAATTTAGTGTCCCTTTGAAAGATTTAAAAAAATCCTACTCGAATAAAAATTTTAGCTTTCCCATACAAATCATAGTCATTTATTTTTTCTCGCAAGATTTTTTTACTTAATACCTATCTTAGGTATATGTGATCCTTTATTGATATACTTAGTAAAACATCCCCTGTGCTAACGCACGCAATTAAATTAACACCCTGT
>JARACY010001851.1:0-50947 GCA_029255725.1 Scrobipalpa atriplicella
TCATGCTGGACTGGGAGCGATAGAAAAACATAGAATGTGCCAGCTGCATCTCCTCTCGAGCATGCTGTATAAACCAGCTAAGGGATTCGAGGGTTTCAGTATATTGTAATTTAGGCGATGGGCTGACAACCTGTCACTACAGCAATATACAGATCTATCTTAAACAACTCTCAAAACTTGTCAGACGTGGCGGGACGACCTTTGATTGGGGTCGTTGACGCTCTGCCTACCCCATTAGGGATGGGGGCGTGATTTGTGTATGTATGTATGTATGTAAAGACACAGCCGTTTTAGTATCTGATCATTCAACAACACGAAAAAAAAGATTATAGAATGTGTATAAATATCAGGTATTTTAAATGTATCTGAAATAACCTCAAAACTTGTCAGACGTGGCGGAACGACCTATGTTTAGGTTATTGTCGCTCTGCTTGGCCCATTACCGATAAGGGCGCGATTGTCTGTATGTATGTGACACGAAGAAATGAATCGAGGAAAAAATACAGAATATCTAAATAGCAAAACACCAAGACTGGGTTCCAACTTTTGTAAACATGATTTGAGTCATTCGTGAAGAGAACACGCGAAGTTTTTCTTTTTATAAATATTTCTAAATGATTAACGATTCATGTAAATGGGATGGGGTTATGTTTGGTTATTTACAGATCAGAATCTATGACCATAGCCACCACGTTACTCCGCCATGGTTTCAGCGTTTCTGGCATATCAAGTAACCTAACCACTTAAGTTATCATAATCTGTCGGCCATAACCACAACAGGCAACTTGTCCTTCCTTGTTCGGCTCGTAGTCCTTGTTGGCTGTCATAACAAGTGGTCTTTTGAAAACTCTCACGGTTATCAGCATTAGAATGATTAAAAATGGGAAATATGCCGTGGTTTTCCATTTTGGTATGAGTGCCTGATATATTTAGACACGCGGCAGCGTGTCCAGCCAAGTTCAAGCCGAGAACTGGAGGGCCGCACCGTGTGTATATTTACAGGAACCATTTGGAGCCACTTTTTACCCCTTCATAACTCAAAAACTATGAAACATATACACACCAAATTGGGTTTATATAATGAGACCCCCAATATAAACAAGTAACTTAAATTTCATAAGCATAGCTTAAACGGTTAGATAGATATTGAGGTCAAAATATCGTCATTTTTATGATTGACTGACTGACTGACATATAGATCAAAAACCTAACCCACTTCCAGATGACCTACAAAGTTCAAATTTTGTATGATGACAGATTATAATGATATAAGTATGGAAAAAATCGAAAAAATAAAAAAAAACATTTCTTTGAACCCCCTCCCATACATTTCTATTTTCTTTACCAACAATAGTTCCTTTTAAAACCGCTAGATGGCGCTAGTAGGTTTTTAAAACTCGCTATCGTTGTGATTTCGGCAATGGTGAGAAAATCACTTCAAGTACCGTTTTCAATGGAAAATCGTCCAACAAATTGTAAGTTTACTGTAAAATTGTCTTGTTCTTGTCGTTGTTTCGTTTAATTGAAATTCGTGGTCTATTCTATTCGGTCCGGTCTCTCATTGATGATAGTGGGATTTGTTTGTCTTGTCCTTGTGTTGTGTCTATTGGATAGGTTTGTTTGAGTTAAAGAAATCGAATTTGATTTAGTTAGCTACTTTTATTAAAAACTGAAATAAATAAAGTTATTGTGAGGATAAGAAATAAAAAGGGGTTGGAAAGATGACGTGTCAAAAAATTGAATTGTTGGTGGGTGACGCGTTCATATTACATAAAATAATTAAAATGCCTGGCGATGGAAGCTGTCTGTTCCATCTTTGGCATTTTCAGTATTTTGATGTACGGATAAACAAAAAGCTAGTGATTTGCGTAGGAAAATTGTAGACCATGTAATTAGTAAGTGGGAAGATTTAAGTTTGTATACTTGCGCCCGAAACGGCGACCCTTACGACTCGATAGAAGAGTAGGTATATAGAGCCTGCATGCTTGTTTCGACTACGTATGGAGGGGTTTCCGAATTAAAGGCTGTTGGAGAATCTAGACACAATTTTTTTTCCATTCACTATAATTGAGTGGGATGTCATTTAACAGGTATTGTAAAATTATTTGCATTTAATGTCACCGTTATTGAAAAAAATAATACGATTTAGAACCTAACCCACTTCCAGAAGATCTATCTATATACGAATAATGGTAAATTAAAATTAAGTACAATTTTATTTACCTACAAAAAGTAATGATATCCCACCAAAAACATAAATGTAAAAATAGAAGCCAAGTTCTTGATAGTTTGGTGCATGGTATGCACAAAAAAGTTGTGATATCAAAAAGCGGACCAAGTCAAGGGTTTATTAAAGTAATTCTAAGCTCTTCAATAAGGTATCATTTCAATTGACTTGGCCGTTGTAGAGAATAATACAAACTGTCACCTACAACACCACTCTACAACGGCCAAGTTCCATGAAATGATACCTTATTGAAGAGCTTAGAATTACTTTAATAAACCCTTGACTTGGCCCGCTTTTTTGATATCACAACTTTTTTGTGCATACCATGCACCAAACTATCAAGAACTTGGCTTCTATTTTTACATTTATGTTTTTGGTGGGATGTATACTCACAGACGCGGACGGTGTCATTGTTGCGCAGCACATACACGATGAAGCCTACGACGCAGAATAGCAGACACGCTAAGAGCAGGAATCCGATCACCCACAGGTACCACGCGACCGATTCCGTCTCGGGCTTGATGCAGCCGGCGCCATCGCTGTCGCCGACGTGTTCATCCACGTATCTGCAGTAATTGAAAAGATTTCATTAGTTCATGTTCAAGAATCATCGCCTTATTCATGCGTGCTTTTGAGTATAGAAGGCTTATTATTTAAAGCGTATTTGCTTAATGGTCGTTAGTACAGCTGTATCGTAATCATATACTAGGTAAAACTATGAATGAGCTTATAAAGTATAGTGTATTCTGATTTCAAGGTTGGAAGCCAGAGTCGAATGACACAGTACTATACAGTAGGTACTTATCCACTGACACCGACTAATTATTACAAAAATGTAGCAGCCGGCATGGAGACGTCACAGCTGTGTACATGAAACGGCGGATGACGTCACAGAAGTACCCGCACACACACGTAGCACCTAATGCCTGAAGTACCGACGACTGTTTGAAGATTTCTACTTGTACGCATATTGATTCGTGTGGTGGTCTAGTTACGTCACAGGTACACTTACCCCTCCAAGCAGGGCCCGCACTCGGTGACGGAGCGAATGCAGGCGATGTGTCCGCGTGGCGGCTGGCGGCGCAGCTCGGAGCACTTCAGACACTCGCGACATAATTTCACGTCGGGGAGACAGAAGAAGCCGTCGAGGCAGTGGTTCTCGTCGAAGCACCCCGCCGGCTGGCCCTGCCCGGCCGTCAACGCGCACGCCGCTACGGCGATCAACGCCAATCTGAAATGAAGAAGTTGGACTTAATACAAGATCAACATAAAATTGTTAATCATAGGAGAAAAATTGACTCCCTTAGGACAATCATGAGTGGACGGATCCCACATTCGGATTAATACCAGTGGAAGTACCTGCACCTTTAATGTGAGGTGGACGGACGTTCTCGGAAAGGAACATCATCGTTGGCAAGCGACATTCTGAGAAAGAGACATTTTCGCCAACGAAAATTTGGGATGAAATGCATGGGACATTTTAGAATAAGGCTTTTTGATCCTAAACGGAACAAACAACAACTAACTAGTTGGCTTAGCTAACTAGCTATCATGTACTTATGAAAATTTAAAGCATTTTCTAGGATAGTCACTTAAATATTTAAATGTTCAAGTGTTATTGTTTTGTAACGTTTCTTATTGCATCACAATACGTTACAAACAAAGCGTTTAACGTGTGCGCATTATAAAGTTTACTGGCAATGAACACAAACACATAGCATAGGTACTAAGTATGTACCACGACTTTGTGACGTACGTCACTTAGGCCTGTATTAAGTCCAACTTCTTCATTTCAGATTGGCGTTGATCGCCGTAGCGGCGTGCGCGTTGACGGCCGGGCAGGGCCAGCCGGCGGGGTGCTTCGACGAGAACCACTGCCTCGACGGCTTCTTCTGTCTCCCCGACGTGAAATTATGTCGCGAGTGTCTGAAGTGCTCCGAGCTGCGCCGCCAGCCGCCACGCGGACACATCGCCTGCATTCGCTCCGTCACCGAGTGCGGGCCCTGCTTGGAGGGGTAAGTGTACCTGTGACGTAACTAGACCACCACACGAATCAATATGCGTACAAGTAGAAATCTTCAAACAGTCGTCGGTACTTCAGGCATTAGGTGCTACGTGTGTGTGCGGGTACTTCTGTGACGTCATCCGCCGTTTCATGTACACAGCTGTGACGTCTCCATGCCGGCTGCTACATTTTTGTAATAATTAGTCGGTGTCAGTGGATAAGTACCTACTGTATAGTACTGTGTCATTCGACTCTGGCTTCCAACCTTGAAATCAGAATACACTATACTTTATAAGCTCATTCATAGTTTTACCTAGTATATGATTACGATACAGCTGTACTAACGACCATTAAGCAAATACGCTTTAAATAATAAGCCTTCTATACTCAAAAGCACGCATGAATAAGGCGATGATTCTTGAACATGAACTAATGAAATCTTTTCAATTACTGCAGATACGTGGATGAACACGTCGGCGACAGCGATGGCGCCGGCTGCATCAAGCCCGAGACGGAATCGGTCGCGTGGTACCTGTGGGTGATCGGATTCCTGCTCTTAGCGTGTCTGCTATTCTGCGTCGTAGGCTTCATCGTGTATGTGCTGCGCAACAATGACACCGTCCGCGTCTGTGAGTATACATCCCACCAAAAACATAAATGTAAAAATAGAAGCCAAGTTCTTGATAGTTTGGTGCATGGTATGCACAAAAAAGTTGTGATATCAAAAAAGCGGGCCAAGTCAAGGGTTTATTAAAGTAATTCTAAGCTCTTCAATAAGGTATCATTTCATGGAACTTGGCCGTTGTAGAGTGGTGTTGTAGGTGACAGTTTGTATTATTCTCTACAACGGCCAAGTCAATTGAAATGATACCTTATTGAAGAGCTTAGAATTACTTTAATAAACCCTTGACTTGGCCCGCTTTTTTGATATCACAACTTTTTTGTGCATACCATGCACCAAACTATCAAGAACTTGGCTTCTATTTTTACATTTATGTTTTTGGTGGGATATCATTACTTTTTGTAGGTAAATAAAATTGTACTTAATTTTAATTTACCATTATTCGTATATAGATAGATCTTCTGGAAGTGGGTTAGGTTCTAAATCGTATTATTTTTTTCAATAACGGTGACATTAAATGCAAATAATTTTACAATACCTGTTAAATGACATCCCACTCAATTATAGTGAATGGAAAAAAAATTGTGTCTAGATTCTCCAACAGCCTTTAATTCGGAAACCCCTCCATACGTAGTCGAAACAAGCATGCAGGCTCTATATACCTACTCTTCTATCGAGTCGTAAGGGTCGCCGTTTCGGGCGCAAGTATACAAACTTAAATCTTCCCACTTACTAATTACATGGTCTACAATTTTCCTACGCAAATCACTAGCTTTTTGTTTATCCGTACATCAAAATACTGAAAATGCCAAAGAATGGAACAGACAGCTTCCATCGCCAGGCATTTTAATTATTTTATGTAATATGAACGCGTCACCCACCAACAATTCAATTTTTTGACACGTCATCTTTCCAACCCCTTTTTATTTCTTATCCTCACAATAACTTTATTTATTTCAGTTTTTAATAAAAGTAGCTAACTAAATCAAATTCGATTTCTTTAACTCAAACAAACCTATCCAATAGACACAACACAAGGACAAGACAAACAAATCCCACTATCATCAATGAGAGACCGGACCGAATAGAATAGACACGAATTTCAATTAAACGAAACAACGACAAGAACAAGACAATTTTACAGTAAACTTACAATTTGTTGGACGATTTTCCATTGAAAACGGTACTTGAAGTGATTTTCTCACCATTGCCGAAATCACAACGATAGCGAGTTTTAAAAACCTACTAGCGCCATCTAGCGGTTTTAAAAGGAACTATTGTTGGTAAAGAAAATAGAAATGTATGGGAGGGGGTTCAAAGAAATGTTTTTTTTTATTTTTTCGATTTTTTCCATACTTATATCATTATAATCTGTCATCATACAAAATTTGAACTTTGTAGGTCATCTGGAAGTGGGTTAGGTTTTTGATCTATATGTCAGTCAGTCAGTCAATCATAAAAATGACGATATTTTGACCTCAATATCTATCTAACCGTTTAAGCTATGCTTATGAAATTTAAGTTACTTGTTTATATTGGGGGTCTCATTATATAAACCCAATTTGGTGTGTATATGTTTCATAGTTTTTGAGTTATGAAGGGGTAAAAAGTGGCTCCAAATGGTTCCTGTAAATATACACACGGTGCGGCCCTCCAGTTCTCGGCTTGAACTTGGCTGGACACGCTGCCGCGTGTCTAAATATATCAGGCACTCATACCAAAATGGAAAACCACGGCATATTTCCCATTTTTAATCATTCTAATGCTGATAACCGTGAGAGTTTTCAAAAGACCACTTGTTATGACAGCCAACAAGGGACTACGAGCCGAACAAGGAAGGACAAGTTGCCTGTTGTGGTTATGGCCGACAGATTATGATAACTTAAGTGGTTAGGTTACTTGATATGCCAGAAACGCTGAAACCATGGCGGAGTAACGTGGTGGCTATGGTCATAGATTCTGATCTGTAAATAACCAAACATAACCCCATCCCATTTACATGAATCGTTAATCATTTAGAAATATTTATAAAAAGAAAAACTTCGCGTGTTCTCTTCACGAATGACTCAAATCATGTTTACAAAAGTTGGAACCCAGTCTTGGTGTTTTGCTATTTAGATATTCTGTATTTTTTCCTCGATTCATTTCTTCGTGTCACATACATACAGACAATCGCGCCCTTATCGGTAATGGGCCAAGCAGAGCGACAATAACCTAAACATAGGTCGTTCCGCCACGTCTGACAAGTTTTGAGGGTTATTTCAGATACATTTAAAATACCTGATATTTATACACATTCTATAATCTTTTTTTTCGTGTTGTTGAATGATCAGATACTAAAACGGCTGTGTCTTTACATACATACATACATACACAAATCACGCCCCCATCCCTAATGGGGTAGGCAGAGCGTCAACGACCCCAATCAAAGGTCGTCCCGCCACGTCTGACAAGTTTTGAGAGTTGTTTAAGATAGATCTGTATATTGCTGTAGTGACAGGTTGTCAGCCCATCGCCTAAATTACAATATACTGAAACCCTCGAATCCCTTAGCTGGTTTATACAGCATGCTCGAGAGGAGATGCAGCTGGCACATTCTATGTTTTTCTATCGCTCCCAGTCCAGCATGGAAGGCTGTGTCTTTAGCTATTCATATTTTGAGTCTCGACACTTGCTTTATTATGTTCATCATCCGCGCAATATCATTATTTCCTTTCTGCGTCTGGCTTGTGGTGTCAATGACTCACCTTGACCAACTTTTGAATCGAGGAAAAAATACAGAATATCTAAATAGCAAAACACCAAGACTGGGTTCCAACTTTTGTAAACATGATTTGAGTCATTCGTGAAGAGAACACGCGAAGTTTTTCTTTTTATAAATATTTCTAAATGATTAACGATTCATGTAAATGGGATGGGGTTATGTTTGGTTATTTACAGATCAGAATCTATGACCATAGCCACCACGTTTAAATTAAGGTTAACGAAATTTCTAGAATTTCATAACAATTTTAGTTATTTACTCAGTGAAATAGATTTGCGTCAATAGTAATTTCTAGACGTATAATTGGTTATCTAAGGTGGTGTGACACTGCCGCGAAACTGAAGAATATATTGATAAAAGTGGAAGTTAATTAATCGGCCGATAAATGTAACAAACGATAGATAACGTATCTCTCATTCACTTTGCAAATTATATTGAGTACCTATAACTTAAATATGCATTTACATATTACTGTTTAATAATTAGAGAGATTAAATGGCTGCTTTCAAAGTAAAATATTTTTTTTCGACGCGACTGATGAATATAGGCACGTACTAGATTTCCCTCGTATGACAAACAGAAAATCATATTTTTTATAATGGAAAATCATTTCTAGTGGATTTTGAAAATAGATGGACAAGCATTTTGTTGTTATTAGTATTAGCGTACCATCAGAAAACGCACTACGCGACATATTATGTCCGCAGTTAGTATAAATCTACAATAGATAAAGTTTTATGTTTGTTCTGTCTTAGTTGTAGAATAAAATATAATTAGCTTTAAAATTCATAATGTATTTTTTTCCAACAGCAACAAGAACAGAGGTAGAGGCCCCGGTGGGCGGTAAGCCGCCATCCGCGCCGCAGCCGCCCCCGTACAACTACAACACTCCTTACGAGCCGGTGGTGCGCGCCGCCTCGCCTGAACAGACACCCGCCACGCCCTATGGGGACGCACACTACTACACGTACACACCCACACACAACTCAGGTAAATACAGTTATACAGCTAATAATGGTAAATAAGGCCCGTATTTATAATCAGCTCTCAAGAGTGACAGCGAGTTTGAGTTCAAATCAGAAATGTCATTTCAATACAAAACGACCTGTCAAATCCATACTTAATACTGCTCTCAATCTTGAGATCGCTTTATAAATACGAGCTTTTATATACTTAATACATACATAATATATAATCATGTTTTTATCCCTAATGGGGTAGGCAGAGCGTAAACGATCTAAACAAAGGTCTTTCCGCCACGTCTGACAAGTTTTGAGGGTTATTCCAGATAGATCTGAATATTGTTGTAGTGAAAGGTTGTATAATACTGAAACCCTCGAATCCCTTAGGTGATTTTTACAGAATGCCCGGGAGGAGATTCACTATGTTTTTCTATCTCTCCCATTCCAGCATGGAAGTATTTTAAATAATTCGGCTACATATTCGGCTAGATAAGATAAATAATTCATTTGATTAGCCAAAAATGCATCGTTCCACTGTCTTTGTTCTTGCTAGGAAACATGTTAGATTAGAGAGTGAGTATGAAAACACGTCATAAAGGCTTATATTGAAAGAAAAAGATGCGTATTAGATGTGAGGGATATTTTAGAAATGTGCCTAAATAATTTGAAAGCTGGGTCACAGATTAAATAATTGTACTAGGTAGCTAACTCTCAATCTCAATAACCACTATTCAACCGTATAAGGCAAACCCTAAATCTGTACGCGTAAGTAACTAGCGAACGACAAAACATGATCCGAGAGCTTAACAGGAAAATGATAATAGTACATTACGATACAAGTGCGGTGCGTTGATAGTTAAGCAGAGGCTGTAATTATCAAACCGCACGTATGTCGTACGACGTTTTATAACATATTTGCGAGGAAATAGCTAAAAAATTAAAACAATACAGCGAAAAGAAAAAAAGCGAGGAATAATTTTTACTCGTTCACAAATTAGCGATGCGCGCGCATCCACAGGGGTACGTTCAGTCGACCCAGTTCGATATTTATACCGATCGAATCTTATACTAGTGGGACGCACTGAACGTGCACCTTAGCTGCTGTCAGATAAAACCTAACTTCCGGTGCGCCTCTGAACGGGCCGGATAAAAATTAACCTAGTCGAAATTTCGTCTGCCAGGTGTCTCTGAACGGGCAATATAATTTTTAAACAGGTTAAATTTCGATCGATCGAGCGTTTCTGAACGTACCCCAGATTACGTAGTATATATCGCGCAGCGCTTTTTTTTTAAGGCAAACCACAAAAAACCAGCCAGTATTACTAATAAACTAAATTAATATTTTTTTTATTTTGTTACTGATAAATGGTTGTAATTTATTGTAAAAATTAATTAAATCAAAGAATTAAATGTTAATTTTATTATACTTTATCTCCCAAAGTTTATTTTATTTATAAAATGTTGACCACTTTTCTGCCATAAAAACTCTTTGCTAAGATTTAAAAAAGTACCGTTCGATAAACCGTGCGTTTTACCTAATTAAAAAAAAAACTCGTGTGTTTTACAGCACTCGTGCATTTTACATTACGATTACGCTCAAGTACGTAATAAGATACAATACAATATTGGAATTGGTGTAGTAAGAGACCCTTTACGAGCAAATGTGTTATAAATAAAAATACTAAACCGAAAGTTCTCGATTTAATTGCAGCCTCTGTCTAGACAACTGAGGCAGTTACGAAATCCGCGCCGCGCCATGAATGATATACCTACCTAAGTAGGTAATTTTAATAAGGTCGAGTCATTCTTGTTATTTACCTACTGGTGGAGTTTTAGTTCTAATTGGAGTGATAGGATAATATAAAATTAGTTTAGAAATGTCTTAGCCATAATCGAAACTATTGTTTCGAAAACTTTAGGATTATCGCAAATCTGTCTGTAAATAGGGTGAAGTTGCCGTTACCGTTTTCCCTAAATATCTCAAAAACTACAAATGTTAAAGAAATAAAATAGGTAATCTGTAACATGAAGTCTATTTGTCTTTGATATTTATTTACTACAGAAACCAAAACTATTTGCAAGTGCGTGCAATTTTGATTTTATTAAAGCCCTTCCATCGGTCCAATTTTAGAAACCAATTGATAAAATTGGGGTCCATAGGGATTTCTAAATCGTACTTCGGTACATAGGTACAGAATAATAAATAGTATCTCATAGGTACTGAAACGATAGGTAGGTAGGCACATATTTTATCTGCATAAATTAACAAATTTATTTTCGTTTTTGTCGCTGCCTTAGTTTTTGGACTGGTAAGTAACCTTATTATTGTATTGTACGTACATTATGTTATATTTGTAAAAATGTTCATCTTGAACTGGTATAAATTGTTGCCTTGATCCAACAAGTTAAGTTCATTGATGTAGGGCATTGATAGAATTTATATTTTATAAAGCGCGTTTTTGGTAGAATCGATCAATGAAATTTTGTTATTTTATAAGATAACGTGAATGAAAATAATAATACGATAAAATAAATTGATTTGCTCCATGCATATTTATTCTGCCAAAACAGGAGTCTGCCTTAAGAGAAATCTGCCATACACGGAATTTGTTGTAAGTACAAATGCTGTTCGAGTTATTTAGTGGGGCCCAAACTTTTTCTTAATATTTCGATTTCGACCTGTGTTTCTTGGAGAAAGTTGTTTAATTTCATGGGTAGGTTCATACCCTAAAGTTTGGTCAGCAAGTTTTATTACGTATTTCTTATTTGTATTAGATTCGTCGCAGCCGCTGGTAAAGCGCGTGCCCTCTAGCCGCGGCGACGCGGTGCGCGAGTCCGCCGACAACCAGAACGCGCGCTGGTACAACCCCCCCTCCGGTTATGTCCGCAACGTGCAGCCGCCCAGGTAACACACATACTTTTTATAGAATAAAAAGTGTTTATTTGTCAACAATTTATGTGTAAAGACACACACATACGGGGTGTAAGGGACAGCTTCCCGCAAACTGATAAGGGTTGCTCAGTCAACGAAACTGAACAACGTTCACCAGGAAATATTTTCAGGAAATGAAAAAGAAAATTTGCTTTTCCATACAAATTGTCTGATTGAGGTGGTAATTTTGTATGAGATAATTAATTTTCTTTTCATCTCCTGAAAGAATTTCCTATGTCTTAAAGTAAGCCAAGTATAACTGATTTATTTATTGTTATTTATTAGGTACCTACTGTAACTTTCTGTCCTTAAATGAGTTTTCCCGTGTGATTGGAACACTTTCGCATTCTGTATGGGTATAGGCTCGCTTTTCGTATGGCGGTTTCATCCGCGCAGCTAAGGGGCTCGCATACTGTTGCGGTCTGCGGTTGCGGTTACCGCTGCCCGCTTGCTTATGTCTGTCCACAAAAAACTATACACTGCCGCGTAGCACCAGTGACTGTAGTGTCCGCACACGTAGCAGTGCTCGACACCCTTTATGAATAAAAACATACATAAGGTCATGCCATTATCCCGTATGGGGTAGTCAGAGCGTAAAACTCGTAATAAAAGACGTTTTGGCCACTCGAGGGCAATTTTAGATTGTAATGAATGTGTGTGTTAGGTTCAGCCCATGAGTAAATTCAATAATCAAACTATCTTCACATACCATGATTTACCTCAAATGTTTGATAGAGGAATATGCAAGTACTTAGGTATATGAAGATAATGATGATGTATTGTATTGTATTTATCACGTTTTCATGTTTATTTGTATGATACACAGTTACGAATCTGCGTTGAGCGACGAGTCCGACCACGAGACGCCGTTCGTGCCTCAAGATGAGGACACCATGCCCAGCCCGTGGACGCCAAATGAAAACCACGACCACAACGGGAAGTAAGTCTTATTTTATTTAGCCTATAAGTTAATTTTATTATACCATGAGGGAAGCCGCGCGAATCACGAAATGGTGCCGCGATAGGAGTCGTTCGTCAACTCGCACGGCAATTAACGTACCGTGCGAGATGACGAGCAGTAAAATTAATAAAATTGGTTCCTTCAACTCGCACGGTAATTAAAATCCGTGCGAGTTAATTGCCGTGCGAGATGACGAATGACTCCGCGATAGACCCAATCGCAGGTGGCGCAACAAGCTAGAAGCGTTCACGACACGACTTCTGACATTAGAAGTTCTTAACACAGAACAGAATCAGATGGAAGGAAAAGAAGGTCTTTGCCCAGCAGTGTGATATCTATGTAACATAAGAAAATAATTAACTTCTTTTTAACCATGCATGTACTTTGTGGAAAGTTCCTCTAATTCACGAGAACATTTCTTTCAAAGTTGTTAAACACTTGTATATCTCATGTTCAAGATTGTGATGACCTGTTTGTTCGCAGCGAGAACTCTACATCCGCCACAGAGTCTGTCGCTGGGGCGGTAGGGGGCACCATTGCTGTGGGCGGCGGGGGCGCGGGCGCGGGGTTGGGCGCGGGGTCGTTTGCGGGGGCGGTATTGCGCCGCCCCTCGCGCGGGGAAGTGTCGTCGCCGCCGCCCAACAAGATGCGCTGCGTAGAGGTAAGTCACTTACATTCATTTCCATATTCATTTCCGTGCGTGTGTGCGCGCACTTGCGATTTTCAGTGGGCCAATCGTCGGATCTCTCTTTCCCTCACTGTGTGTGTGAGTACTAGAGAAAGATCCGACTATCGGCCTACTGTATAGGTAGTCGATAGTTAGCGCAAACTAGATAGTATATTTTAGACGAAAATAAGAAAATATTCGAAAATACGAAAATCTTCGCTCTTTTTATTAAAATGTAACTTCACTTTCCTTTGCTCCAGGACTCCAACAAGAACCGCACTAGAGAAGGCGAGCCGAGCTCCAGCGGGCTGCCCCCCTCCACCGCACCGCCCGCCCCCACCCCCGCCCCCGCCGCCCCCTCCGTCGTCATCAACGTGCTCAACGTGAACGCGCTGCACCAACGCAATGACGTCACGCTCTAACATGTACAACCGTCCCACTCACACGCGGCGCAGCCCCACCGTAACAGTAAATATTGCACATCGACGACACTTGGAAGAAGACAGTGCCAATTTTTAGCCAGTGTGCAACATTTATAGCCCTTTACTGTACAGTACGAGGCTGTAAATATTGAACATCGTTGAAGACAATAGAAGTGCGACAGAGATAACGGTCTACAAAGCCGAAGAAATTAGCCGATATAATACGAGGTGTAAGGGACAGCATGTCAAAACTGATGGGGGTTGCTCAGTCAACGAAAATGAACAACTTTCACCTGGAAATATTTTCAGGAAATAAAATTTGTTTGTGACTTTCTCATACAAAATTCCGCCTCGATCAAACAATTTATATAGAAAAGCCAATTTTTTATTTCATTTCCCGAAAGAATTTCCTGGTAAATGTTGTTCAGTTTCGTTGTCTGAGCAACCCCTAACAGTTTTTGATACGCTGTCGCTTATGGGCGGTTTACATTAGCACAGTAGAGCACTTGCGTTCAAGTTGGTAAGTTGGTACATTGGCTCGAAAGGGAACTTGAACTTGAAAGCCCACTGGCAGAACAGTTTACACGTTTCAACTTACCAACTGTACTTATGCACTATACTTACAGCTTGAACAATCTAAACCGCCCATTACACCTGGTATTTAATGGCGTGTGTAGTTCCTGTCCTGAGTTGATGTGAGGATTTGGCGACCGCGTCAGGTCCGCTGGTGCTAGAGATGACGCAATCTCCATACTTGCCTGTGAGGCGGTGTTCACACTGGCTACGCGCTACGCGACGGAGCGCTTGATTGTCTATGCTTCCATTGTGTTGAACAATGGAACGACAATATCTGCCCCTCGCGGCGTAGCGCAGAGCCAGTGTGAACACCGCCTAAAGGGTGTAAAAAAAGTTCTGCGTTCCTTTAAACTAAAATTTTCTACTAATGCTAACAAACAACTTTCGCAAAGCACAAAATTTTTAGCTACAAATAAAATTTTGCCTTTTCCATACAAAGTTGTAGATGAGGGAAGCATCGTTGTATGCAAAAGGCAAAAAAATAATTGAGCTAACATTTTTGTGCTTTGGGAAAGTTGTATCATCAGTAGAACATGTGGATTAAAGGAACGCAGTATTATTTTTTTTCTCCTGCGACTGCTGCGGCTGCGGCTGAATGTCGCGACGAAACGGAATCGCTTACTGGACTTTGCTCAATTTATGCAAAACGAGATTGTTGTTGCATTTATTTTATTATATTTTAGTCGAGTGCTCAAAAAGTGATATTAGTACTATCTAGTGGGATAGAGCTGCTATTTTGATTGTGTTTTATGGTTGCCATAATATTATTTGTGCATTTACGGTACTCGAGTTGCTTCTTAAATATTGGGACATGAATGTACAGTGATGCCTGTTGTTTTTGTATAATTTATTGTTACTATTTACTAAACCCAGGTTAATTAATATTAGTGTGAGAAAATAAGTCTACGAAGATTTGAAAATAGGACTATGATGAGTTTTATAAATCAATTTTTGTTTTCAAAACTGTGGATTTTTTCAGGTGATTCCCACCAATTTGCGAACTGATTTTCTCACGTAATTATTTATGTTGAGATCTCGCCAATAATGTTAGTACTTAACTTAAAATGTAGTGCAAAATGTATTAGATAATTTTAATGGTATTTAGAATGATAGCAATAAATGGTGTCGATTTGGGGAAAACATTCCTAAATTATTATAAAAACAGCCCTGCTTATAAAATAGATTAGAAAAATAGTAAATTAAACTGACTTTATTGCTGTCAAAGAGATGTTAGATGCCTAGAACTACGTATTTTTAGACGTTGACATTCCAGCATGATCTCTAATTCTAACGTCACTTCTAGTTAGTTCATTATATTTCTAATTTAAGAAGTAATAGGGTAGGTGGGGCTGATTTTAATTTAGTCTATAAATGTGTTTTCCCGAATCGTAACCATTGATGTTGATTATTGGTTCTCAACTAGTTTGTAGGTGGAATATTAACTTGAAAAAACTTGTAATTCATTTTAATACATCACGTTTAAATATTAACAGCAGGACAGCCAGATTCACTGGTTTTAAGTAGTGTTCCACATACTGACTATTTCAATAATACTTTAGAGAATACTAGATTTCCGCCCCGCGGTTTCACCTGCGGCTTACTGAGTTTTCCCGTAGGTATCATGCATTTTCCCGGGGTAAAAAGTTGCCTATGTGTTAATCCAGGGTGTCGGCTTACTCCATACCAAATTTTATTAAATTCGTTCCAGCCGTTTAGACGTGAAGAGTAACAAATATACACACACATTCACTCACAAACTTTCGCCTTTATATATTACTAGGATAGTTAACTATTAATACTGCATAATACTTAAGAATAATCTACCAGTGGGTTAGTTCGACCTGTATTTATCGTTTTTTTTTTACGGAACAGTGAATTAGGCTTTTTTATTTGTAACCTGTATCTGTAAATTTTATTATGGTATCTAAAATAAAAAAGTATTATGACTTCAGTATAATTTCGGAATCTAATGTAAAGATCTGAAAAGAGAGCA
Organism: Scrobipalpa atriplicella; assembly: GCA_029255725.1. NCBI lineage: Eukaryota > Metazoa > Arthropoda > Insecta > Lepidoptera > Gelechiidae > Scrobipalpa > Scrobipalpa atriplicella. Next base: position 16,132 of record JARACY010001851.1, read on the forward strand.
AAGATGTACCTTCCTATTGATCATACATAAGTTATATTTATTTTAGATAAAACTAAATTATGTATTTTGATCTTATTGTATAGTATGTATAGGTATATGTGTCTTCCATGAGATTTATCAAATATTTTTCGTTTTATAAAAACAATTAGAATGGTTATCGAACTCTTAACCTCTGTGATAAATTGGTAAGTAGTTATTCTTTCATTTCGACAAAAAAATCAAATTAACTAAATTATAAAGATGTTCCGTTTATTTTGTGTTATATGAAATTTTATTTGATTTTTAATCTGCTCGCAAACACAGTAACAGTTTTGAGTTTTTAAGTTCAAATTATTACATTTTGTACATAAAATTATTTACAGTAAAATACGTAAAGATCAGTTTTAATCATCACAACACAACATTGCATTACTTTTAATAGTTAAATATATTTTAGTGAACTTTTATGATAAGAAACGTTACTATTACTTTTATGATAAGAAACGTTACTATTATGATAAGAAAATCCTACCTATTTTAAATTTTTTGTTGCAATCAGACTTCGCATGCAGCTCATGAAACTTATGATTTTTAAAGTATGTGTAAATTTATATAAAGTTTTAATTGGTTGATAGTATCATAGTATTGATCGTTGAAAGCAACTCAGAAAGACGCAGCGAAATTTTTGCATTAAAAAAAAGTAATCTTTTGCATTTTTCAGCATTAAAATAAGGGGTCATTCATCAATTACGTGAAGTGTTTGTGTAGAGAGCAGAATCTCACCCAATCTCACGTGGGGTCACGACAAATACCACGCAATTTTATTTTTGCAAAATACTATTTAAAACCAATAGGTACACTATTATATTACTGATATTATTTTCTTTCTAACAGAATCGTAAAACAAATTTACGTAAATGAGTACTGAAAATACGCATTATAATAAAACCCACGTGAGATTAGGGGAGGGGGTGGAGGCAAATCTCACGCATTAGAGGAAAGGGGTCAAAACATCACCAAAATAACCTCACGTAATCAATACCATTGTTGGTAGGAACATATTTAGTTTATAATTTGGATTTAGCGCGTAGTTATTTTATACTTTACCAAACCGAAATGTAACGCCTAACTAAGATCGGGCTGTGATGCACTTGTTAGGTTGCAGTTGTGTTGTTAATACTAATACTAGAGTATGTTGATAATTTTATTGTAAAAAACTTCCTTTCCACACGACGATAGTCAAGTCGTGTGTATGCTGTATGAGTGACCATAACTTCTAGTCAAGGTCAATAAATGTATCGAACAAAGATCATTGTTTGTATAGGAGGAACTTTTTTACGAATAAAGCAATTTATATTAATTTGTTTGTATTATTTTGCTTAACCCTGGCCAGTACGTACGTAGAGACTCGAGCCTCCATTGCGTAAATATTTTCCAAGAAAAATATTGAATAATATTTACAGAAATAGACTGATTATAGCCGAATCTCACCAAATCTCACATGTTCACATAAATTCTATGTGTGAGATCTTTGGGCAGGAGGAAAGACACCTTACCATATGATAGGGAAGGTGTCGTGTCCACGTCGTGTCTAATCATCTTATAGCCACCGGCAGGCTTCTTGAGGTAGTGGGGAATTGCCTATTTAAACTTCGATGCACAAACTGTTAGTCAAGTTAATTATGATTAATAATCATAATCACCTTCACCTTAGGTACCTAGGTAGCCTACCTAACCTACCTATTTACCAAAAAGTCTGTCGAGTGAGTGGGCAGTTTTTCACTGGCCGGCACATTACGAATAGCGGTGTCTTTTATATTTAAAGTAGGTAACTTACTTATTTATCATAATATAGGTAGGTATATCAAATATCAAACAAAGATACCGCGGCGCATAATTTATAAACAACAACGTAAAAATCCGAACAAGACAGAAAACTCTTGTATGATGTAATACAAATCTTTTGAAATTCTAAGAACAAAGGATCAAAGCGTAACCTAACCGATTTTAATAAAGCTCAAAGTATTGTGACTTGTTTATGTATGAGTTTGACTATGTATGACTCATGCAACACAATACGATACGCAAGCAAGCTGAGCTTGCTAGGATGGTTGCTAGGTAGGGAGGGACCTGTTGTATCAAAAGCTGTGCCGCGCGCGTATTTTTTTTGAACGCGCAGAGCGCGCTCATGGTTTGAACGTGTCGAGACATGTTCGTGGTCACCGGTGCTGTCTTCGTTTGTTTTTATCCTTTCCCTTCCCTACACAAGTCAAGGGATAATTTAGTTTAGTAGAATTCTATCGTCCGTGTAGTGATTGCTACTCTATTGTAATTACAAATTTGTTGAAAGTTTTCGAAGAATTGTGTTTAAAATGAGCGGGTGAGTTAATTATATTTAGTTATTAATTTATTAATAGTTAAATTATTTACGTCTATGCCTAGGTAGGTATACAGTCTGCAGTCTTATTTAAGAACAGTTTGCTTATCGTGTTTTCAAGAATTGCGAAGGTTTAAAAAAAAATAGAGCAGTTAAGTAGGTACTCTACCTATATGTAATGTAAACTAATGCAAAGTTAAGCCTGAGTTAAGTAGGAGAATTAAGTAGTGTTTGAACTTTATAAAAATTAAAAATAGGTAACCTACTCTGCGATTTAAACAGAATAGTCGCAATATTTACCTACCTATCGAAGTTGTATAGCTATTAATTTCGTTAAGACTATTAACTTAATGTGAGCTAGGTCAGAAGTTAACTAGGTATACCTACTTACTTGGTATCCTATGAAAATAAGTACTTAACCATAATTTCAATCATTTCAGGACTCCTAGACCTCGGTTCAAAATCCGGCGTATAGTTCGCGCTGTAGGCTGCAAGGAGGACCACCAGTGCCCCACCGGTTTCTTCTGCGAGGTGACTCAGCTCTCCTGCCGGCCGTGTCTGAGCTGCACGGAATTCAATCGACTGCCTCTACGTGCCAACCTGACCTCGTGTGTTACATCCGTTACGGCTTGCGGGGCTTGTATTGCGGGGTGAGTTTACTTTATGTCTTCTTCACATTCACAGGTCTTCATAACACTCGTAATAACGATGTCTGTCTATCTGATTCCCGAAATGTCATTTTCCCACAATGTATTTAATGCTAAATGTCATTTATAAAGAAAAAAAAACATTAATATAAAAAGAAGAGGAAAAAACGTGAATAAGTTCTATAAATAAAAGTATAAAAGTAGTGTCATGTCATGTAGTGCGCGCGCACCCACGATACGAGAAAATAAAACGACTATAAATCTATGCCAGCCGAAAATTGATCTCCTGGCTGGGTTAGCGTGGTAGTAACAAATAATTAAATCTTACCTTTCACATATTCCAGGTTGCTACCATCAGACAACAAATGCGTGTTACCTGTCAACCAGCAGTTGCTGCTCCCATCAGAATGGGCGATCATAGCCGTCTGCTTGGTCCTAGCAGTAGTCATTTGCGCGGCCGCCGTCCATGTCCTACGCAACTTATACTTCTTGAAGATATGTAAGTTTTAGTTTTAAATTACTTATTTAGCCGCTTGAATTGAATCCCACTGCTGGGCAAATGCAATTCTCAACTTACTTTCGTTTATCTTAATTCTGTTCCTCCGCACATCGGTCTTTGGTCCCGACAGAAATAGAGAACGAAGAAAGGTTCGTTTACGGATTTGCACAAAAAAAACCTGCGCAGATGATGGTTACCTAATTTCCTTACGTCGCAGAATGTCCCTTTCGCAAAATGTCCATTCCTTAAAAAGTCCCTTTCCCTTAATGTCCCTTTCGCATTATGTCCCATTCGCATTTCCCTTTTTTGTTTGATAGATTTAGTTCAAATTGGGGGCCTAATAAAAGACTTTTTAAAGGGACATTTTTCGAATGGGACATTATGAAAAAGGGACATTTTGCGAAGTTACCGTTAATTTAAGTGAATTTTGCGAAAGGGACATTTTGCGAAGTAACTGTTCATTTTAGTGATTTTGGCCGCATTTACCAAAAAATTGGTTAGAAGAACTATTTAATAATTTGTGTAATATTTTGATAGATACGAGAACATCAGTCCACGCCCCAGTCGACGTGGAAGCGAGTGCCCCTCAGTTGCCGCCCGCTTACAACGATGTCGCAGCGCTGCCACCACTGAACCCATTACGACAAGATGGTAAGTAGTCTCATTCTATGGTAAATCAGCCGATTTCGGTCTATTCTGTAGGATTATAAAAAATACTGCGATTATTTAAACGATGGTAACAAACAACGATGGTAACAAACAATTACAAAGACAACATTTATTAATCTAGTTAAAACTGAAATTTACGGCGAATTTAATCAACATAGCATTTGGGCAGATTCACATACCACCAAGTGGGAATCTGACCAAATGCTGTTTCGACCAATAGCTACTTTACTCATTATTATTCATGCTTGCTGCCAGAGTAAGTGATACAAACATGTTCTCATTTTTCAATACATATACCTACTCTATATCTTTCAGAAGGAGCACCGTTTATAAAGCCGGTCTCACCACCTCGCGCTGACAATGCGCGTGAGTCGGCCAAACGACAAGTAGCACGAATCGACAACATCCCCGCATACATCCGCAACGCGCAACTACCAAGGTATAGTTCACGATATTTAACTTGAGATAGAGTTCCAAAACGTGCATCGAAAATTCAATTTTGATTTCAAGCGTTTGTGTGACTGATAAATTATCGAAAGGCACGTTACATTTTGCGAAGGGTAGTTCATGCGACTGAAATACAAAGTTAAGTGGAACTTCCTTGGATTAAAATTACGAACATATTTATTGAATTGCGAAAAATATTTGCATTGCGAATTTAAAAAATAACGTTTAATAAATCAGCCAAATTAATTAAATTGATCCCTAGCTAACCAATCAGCATTAATTTTTACTGATTTGTTTTCAGTGACGACCAGTCCAGTATTCAAGGAACTCTACCTACAATCCAAGAATCAGCTACTGACTTCAATATAAACGAAAATTCTTTCAATAGGTAAGTTAATCAACAAACATTCGTTTATTATGAATGAATAATAATTCGTCTTACCACGTAATATCCTTTTCTCAGAACGTCTTTATCGCAAAACGCCAATTTCCCGAAAGGTCCCTTATTTCGTATTTCTTGATTTTAGGGCTGGACGTCTTTTTAAATTGTCTTAATATTTCTATAGCGCAAATGAAATGCCGTCTGATGTAGAAGAATCCAATGCAAACGGGAGGCAGGTGGCCCGGAAGCCATCTGCGAAGCTTCTACAAACTAGGCAGGTTAATACTTCAAATGTCTATGTTTTAGTTACAAAACTAGTCCATTCATTCAGTCTGGTCTTGGCTCATAATGTTCTTATCGCAAAGTATCCTTTCTCAAAATGTTGTTTTCTCAAATTGTTCTTTTCGCAAAATGTCCTTTTCGCAAACACTCAAAAGTCCTGGCACTTAACTCGACCAAAAGAACGTTTTGCGTAAATACAACTAAAATTTTGAGAGCTGAGACGATTCATTCAATATCTTATCTTACGTGCGAGAAAACGATTATACCGGGTGTAAGGGACAGCTTAACGCCAACTGATAAGGGTTTCACAGCCAACGAAACAGAACAACTGTCACCAGGAATATCTTTCAGGAAATGAAAAAGAAAATTGGCTTTACCATACAAATTGTCTGGGTGAGTTGACCATTTTGTATGGGAACGCCAAAAATTTTTTTCGTTTCCTGAAGAATTACCTGGTGAAAATTGTTCAGTTTCGTTAACCGAGCAACCGCTATCAGCGTTAAGATGTCCCTGACACGCTGTAACGCTGATTGCTATTCTTTTTGTTTTATTTTAGGACGGCAACAACAACAGCGACGGCTCGGACGCTCGCGACTGCGCGTTCACTCACGGCGGCACTGCCTTCGTCATCAACGTCATCAACGGCACCACCGTGCAGCAGAGAAACCAGCTAGAACTATAGCTTGTAAGTGCTCAATTTAGATATAGCGAACTCTGACTACCGTATTGATATTGTGTTATTGGTTGTGCTTTTTTTTTTATATATAGGTATATCCTAACTAACTTAGTCGTATTATAAAAATATCTTTTGAAATTTGACCATTTCAATAATTAAAAACCTGTCTTTAAAATCCGTACAATACAATTTTAATTAGCAGCCAAATCGCATTTGGTCAATGGTTATATTAGCGTTTGGTCTTCTTCATGAAATTGCAATAGGTTAATGTTGCAGTGCAGATAGTCTAAATCGCGAATGGTCTTTACGGTTTTGGTCAAATTGCAAAACGTCAAATTTTCTCGCATTTTTCTTACAGAATTATGTGACTGATTAATTAATACTGTACCTACAATGGCACTGTTATTCCTGTTACGGCTGGTACTGTTTATTTTTGTCTAATATTATGAAATGAAATCAACAAACATAAAATTAATGTTTGACTTTTTGCAACCTTGGCCAAATGCACACGTGCATTTATTTATGCACCCATAATAATAATAATAAAAAAAAATTATTATACGCATGAATGTAATTTTAATTCTAAATCGTCCAAAAATTTGTTTTATACAGGGTGTAAAAAAGGTACTGCGTTCCTTTAAACCATATGTTCTACTGATAACAAACAACTTCCGCAAAGCAATTTTTTTTAGACAGCCGCTAGCTATTGAAAAAGTTGTTTGGTATCATCACAGAATATATAACGGTACTAGTGTCATCAGTAGTGTGTAGTAGTGGTTTAAAGGAACGCAGTACTTTTTTTTATACCCTATAGACAGAAAAGAAGTGATCTCGTAGTTATAAAGAAGATGAAGGATGAATGATTTAGTTTTATGTTTTTCAAACTTGATTTTGTGCTCAAATTCATGATTTCTTAACTAGGTAGCGATTAGCATGTAAGTTTCGATGTTTATAGCTTTTAAGAATACATATTTTAAGATAAGTGCAATGCAAGATTTTTTTTAAATAAACATTACTTGATATTTCAACTTTTGTTTTTTTTTTTTCTCTCAAATCATCCTAATAATTATTATCCTTGTAATATCCTGTATACAATCAATTAAAAAAAAACTATCCAATACGCAGCGAAAATAATTTATTTTGAAGCGAATATTTGAACTAGACATGACTAGACTTGTGCACATTCTTAATCTAAAATCGCTCAGAATAATTAAAATATAGATTACTAACGTGACATGCTTGACGTTTGACCATTTATGAACAGTCTAAAATGCCTTTTATAGTTCCTATGGTATCTGGTAATTACTCCACCGGTGCGATATAGAGCGCGATGGCGTTGAGCGTGGCTTGCTGCTTGCCGAACGCGCGGGCAAGCGGCGCACGCGCAACGAACACCACCTGATAGATATACAGGGTGTAAGGAACAGCTTGACGCAAACTGATAGCGGTTGATTAGTCAATGAAATTCCCTAATACAAAATGACCATTTCGACCAGACAATGGTAGCAATTTGTAGTTGCAAAAATCACAACTTCACTTATATAAGTGTATAACTGTGATTTTCTATCATGTCATGGTAGAACAGAGAGGGACGGCAATAATTTTAGTCGAGATTTAGTTAAGTTGTGCCGTCCACGAATCGATAACAATTTGTATGGTTTTTTTAATAGCTATTTATTTAATGAATCAGTTTATTTATGAAAGTTGTTTAATTTCGTTGACTGAGCAGCCCCTATAAATTTGCAGGAAGCTGCCCCTTATCAGGACAGGACCCGTTATAGATAGATGAACGGTTTATTGTTTCCCACGAAACAAACAAGAAAGTATAAACAATGAGACTAGTACAATATATAAAAATGCAATCGGTACCTGTTCGCGGTGTGCGTTGCTGTACACCGGCACGGAGATCGTGCCTTCCGGCTCCAGGGACGACTCTTTGTTCTGGAAACGAATTCACTCTTTAAAAAACTTTTGATGATTACTTAGCTGTAGGTACTCATTCACGTAAAATGTTTAAATCGAAATCTTAAAAATAAGTCAAATATTCTAAGTTAGAATAGTACCTGTAACACGAACTTGAGCAGTAGCGGAGGCGCGGGGGGCGCGGTCGCGGCGCGCGGGGCGGCGGGGGCGGGGGCGAGCGCTCCCTCCGCCCACACGCACCCGCACAGGCGGAGGCCAAGCAGCAATATACCAGAGCTGGATTTAGCTTCGTTCACGTCTGGAAATTAGTAGGATATTGAGTCAGGGTGTTTTGTATTATTACGTTTATTAGGTCTACAATAAAGGGCTACCCTGGTGGAGGTCACTAAACTAAAAGACAATTTTAAGTGATTTTACTAAATATATTGGAAAAGCCTCTGTTTGATACGAAAAACAGCTATAAACTTTATTTGATCGTCTGTTTTCAGATATCAGTCAGTCCAAAAATCGAATCGCTAAATATTTTCAGCCATTAGTCGGTAGTAAAGAGTACCTACTTATTACTACACTGATGTCTCAAAATGTCAACTTCACAAATGCTAAAAAACCGATTCCCCAAAAATTCCCGTTTTAAAACTTTTTTTTTTCATATAAATATGAAAGAAAGAAAATAACAAATTCGACTCGGGCCACGAACCTCTCTCCTTTTTTTATTATTACCTAATTTAATTTCTTTCTCACCTGCATCCCACTTGACGCTAGGAGCGAGCGCGGTGACGTCACAGGCGAGACTCGCGGCCGTGCGCACGCGCAGCGCCCAAACTGCGCGCTCCGGACGGAACAGCGTGCGCAGGTCCAGCTCTACGTATATAATATAATAATGTATTGTATGCAACTTTTAATGGACTTGGGACACGAAATGACAAAAACAACGTTAGACCGCTCTAGAGCGACGCGGCACGACGTGGCAACTTAATTTCAATTTTTGATAACTTTGCCTTTGCCGCACAGTGTCGCGCCGCTGCATGCAGAGCGGTATATCTCATACATTTTCATATAAAGAAACAATTTTTACGCCGCGTCACTCTAGTGCGGTCTACCTTAATGTTTTCAATTGTAGAAAAATGTCTAAACCGAAAAACGTCCAATAAGTATAATATATAATAAGTATAGTATAGTTCTTCCATGCTGGACTGGGAGTGGTAGAAAAACATAGAATGTGCCAGCTGCATCTCCTCCCGGGCATGCTGTAAAAACCAGCTAAGGGATTCGAGGGTTTCTGTGTATTGCAATTTAGGCGACGGGCTGACAACCCGTCACTATAGCAATATACATAATCATCTGTAATAAAATAACCCTCAAAACTTGTCAGACGTGGCGGAACGACCTTTGTTTAGGTCGTTTTTGCTCTGCCTACCCCATTAGGGATAAAGGCGTGATTTTATGTATGTATAATATAGTGTATTTATATCCTCATTGTATAATATTACACAGCAGCGATGCCCTTCTATGGCTAAAACTGTACGTACCTGGTGGCATGTAGTCATCAGCAACACTGGCGTCAAGTGTTGCAAGTGCGGCGCGCGCGCGGTGACAGAACTCCCGAATATAGACGTGAGGCGCGTCCGGCCCCGACCACTGCAACTGCCATTCATCTGGCACCTGCCAATGGGAGGGTTTTATTGCGAAATGTACTCATAGATGGGAGCTATCCTGTTCCAACTCACCGTGTCTAAGCACGGAAGGAGTATTGAATAACACTTTATCATTCTCATCAAACACTGTTTAGGTCTAAGCATGGTATAAAGGTAGTAGTTAAGTAGTCAAGTAGGTAAATGTTTAAATCTCGAAATGTTTAAGTTAAGTTGAAAAATGTCCAAAGTCGAGAAATTATTGTTTTAAATCAGTATTAATTTAAAGGTTTCACCCGTAGCTAAATAAGTTTTCCTGTGGGAATGACATATTTTCCTTATGTAACTATGTATTAATTTTCATAATAAAAAGAAACCAATTTAAATTATCTAACCTTATGTATGGGTTGTCCTGGCTTGCGGGCCCGTCTGGCGAGGCAGTGGTGCAGGAAGCGCGCGGCGCGCCACGCCTCCAGGAGTTCACCACCACACACGCAGCCCCACCAACCACCCATCGTCTACAAACAGTCATAGACACGCATAAATACGTACAATCTTCATTATGAATGGCAAGATTGTATACGGCCGAAACATGTATGAATTTTAACAACACATGCCAGGGAAATTCGGCGACTACAACCCTCTTATTTGCACTACATTTGTGCCGTCCATTCCCGTGGCCAGTCAGTAAGTGAGATACGTACCTTTTCAACGTTATAATCGCCTTTTATGAGTGGGTTGCCGGACATGAGTTTCTTCCATAGAGATAGCAGAGTCTTCATCGGTCCAGAGCCGTCCGCCTTGCGATGCACGCTCACAGTAGAGCCCAACTCTAGTGAACAATCAGTCAATCAAATTACATACAATGAATAAATGAAAATGACTTCTTCTAGACTGAAGAAGCGCTACTTTCATGTTGCCAATATCAAGTCTAGCAGGGGGTCCCAAGTTCGGTTCCTGGTCGGGATATTTGAATAATGAATTGAGTATCTGTTTCAGGCCTGGGTATTCTTTGTGGTTGTTTCTATGTATGTATGTCGATGTTACATCGATACAGAGAAATCCTGTGTGTTTATTGAGTTTACCTCTAAGTCCGGCTTGTATGTTGGTGATGGCGTTCTTCTCCCAAGCGACGCGGCAGTTGGCGGGCAGACCGAGCAGCTGCGCCGAGTCTATGTCGGCCATTGCTGCAAACGCTGAACAATACGCCTGCGAAACCAACATTCAACCGGCATGAATATTAAGTATCTAGGTAGCTGAAATGATTTGCTAGAGAAAAAAATGGGTGGTATGAGAACGGTTTTACCAAGGTAGATAACGCCCTAATATCACAACGGACACCAGCGCCGAACAGCTTGCTGTATACGACCCATGGGTATAGGAATACCATTGCCTATGAAATTTCTGAGTGGGCTCGCTCGACTGGACTAAATTCAACAGTAAACCCATGGCAAATAAAAAAAGGTCGATGGCTGCAATGCTAAACTGACTAAAGTTTAGTAAATAAACACTCTGTTGTCCACATTTACTTAAGAGTTGAAAGGAACGACCTAAACAGTGGCAAATTTCTCACCTGAAGCTGTTTAGCGAAAGGTAGCTGTATATCCAATCCCCTAGGCTTCCACGAGTGCCCCAGCGCGTGGTCTCCCAGACAATCCGCCAACAGCGCAGCTAGAAGCTTCCTATCAGGCTCGGATCCCACTCGAGCGTTATACAACACGAGGCTCAGAGCCCGCGCGGTTTGGATGTTAGAGCCATTGGAACGGATTACGCTCGTGCAAGCTGATATCTCGCCCCAATCCCACGAGTACCAACGGCTCCAACCTGTTATTTGTATCAAATAGATTAGATCGATTAAATATTTAAAGGTTACAAGTTTATAGAGAATGTTGATAAAAATTGGGTAAGTAATTCGAGATCGGTTCAATGTCATTAAATGCCTTCCCCAAAATAACTATGAAGATTGGCCAATCACCAGATCAGAAAGAAGCCTTTGTGACGACGAATGGGATAGTGGGATAGTCGTAGCTACCCGTCTGGTTAGAACTTGTATACCTGCAATACGTTGAGAAAACTACGACACCGTGTTTCAGAACTTTATTTCTTGTTGTGACGCCATCTGTCGCTTCATTTACTATTGTGAATTTACCTTGAGGAATGTAGGCCCTTCTCTCTTGTACTAGCGCATGGAAAAGCGCGAGGCCGGCGTGCAGACGAACTTGTCTCGGCTCTGCTTCGTACTGACCCCAAGCTGATAACGTGCCCATCATGTTGTGCTTTACGCCTTCTGGAGCCTACATTATAAGTTTTTTTACAGTCCTCTCATTTAAATCACATTTTTTTTTATAAACCTGTGTTATTGATATCAATAGTACGTTTATAACATTATAAACACTGGTTTACATAAAACAAAAGCATAAAAAAAAAACAGCTCTTACCTCGAGTATAACATTGACGCAAGCGTTGGAAATAAGTGGCGGTATTTCTCGATCTTCAGATACAATCCATAGACGGAATTCATCGTTGAAGTCTTGCGCCTAGAATACAAAAACGCAGATATTATTTAGACCAAGTTATTCTTCTTTCACTTAAGAGCTGGGCTCTTGTCGGTGGACCAATTTCCATTTTGTTTCGCGTCTCAGTTTAGCGTCCAGCGAAACATAGCCGTACGCACGTTTCGATGTGCGCTAGAATTAACATATTGAACCACTATATAAGTAGTCACTGAGTTACAGACGTTCTAAAAATAAAGATAAATAGGTATAATTACCGGTCTCTGTCCGAAATTAACCAGGAAGGTGTGTAGTTGCTGCGTGAAGGGCGACGCGCCGACCACCAGCGCCAGCCAGCCGCCACCGCGACAAGCATCCACACCCGCCTCCCACGCGCCTATGCCCTCCTCTATTCCGACCTACAGAAAATTAAATAGGTAAAGGTTATGGTTAGTTCCCGACAAACATCTTGCTCATAGAATGGCACAGTAAGGGAAAGATTGCGCAACTAAAATCCACTCTTAAATTATTTCCCTTGAGATTAAAAAGGTTACGAGTGGGCATATTGTTCAAGATGTTAACCACCAAACGAGCTTTACCAACAAACGAGCTTATACTCTGTAAAACTTACTTAGAAGCTACGTATCTGAAATCTATAGGAAATGCATCTGTCACAGCTACCTTCCTATTTTTTTTTGAGTATAGGTATACATACGTGTATGTTTATTACTTACCTGTTTGAGCGTATGAGCATGCGCGGGGAGCACATCTGTAGCATGCGCTCCCAGCAGCAGCACCGGCCGCACGCCGCGCCCCCCACCCCGCCGCCCCGCGCCCCATCGCGCCGCGCGCTGAATAGCGTCCCCCGCTGACACTACGCCCGTACCTGCGGTTTTTATGAAAGGTCTGTGTTAACTTGCGATGAACTGAGGGTTTTTATGAAAATTCTGTTAGCTTACGATGAAGTGAAGGTTTTTTAATGAAAGGTCCGTGTTAACTTGTGATTTTTATGAGAAGTCTGTGTTAACTTGCGATGAATATAGCTAATGATGTTTTTTTTTATATATGTGGAAAATAAGTATTTAATGAAAGACGCTGCAGCAGCTGATATTGAAAACCAGTGATCAAATTATGAATGACCCATCAAATCAACCAAATAGACATGTACTTACCCAGCAGCTGATCGACAAAGACCACAATTGCTCTATACAAGCTGTCAGGACGGAGCACAGCTACAGAAACCGCAGTTTCAAAGGCGCTCAACTTCAGCCTCGTGAGTGTGCTGAGCTCGCCGGAGTTTAGGAACTCTGACCATAGACTCTCGTTACTAAGGGACAACTTTTCGAATAAGTTTTCGCTTGCAGCCTGTAAGGTAGGATCAATGCTTCTTATTTTTATTTATTACACAAAAACAATAATGCACATGTGAAGACGTCTAAAAACTCTTACCTTCAGTTGGGCCATTTTCTTCACACAGTTTTCTGGTATCCAAGAATATTTATTTTTGATTTCATTGATGATGCCTTGGTCTTCGCTTATGTCAAAGTTACCAATGAATATTTGCCAGAGCTGAAACAAGTAGAAAAACATGGGATTTGTTAATTACTTAATACAGTTTTGTTTTCTTTATATTGATTAACAATTCTTACCTTATCGGGCATCAGATCTTCGTAGACTTGTTTAAGTAAGTGTAAAACGACCATGTATTTATCTTTCTTGTGTAAACCAAGCAAAACCCGTTCTATAATCCGACGTGTTACGTATTTTATAACAGCCTCATTGTTGATTTTCTTTTGATCCTGTGAAAATAATATTATACATGACTGGAAAAATAGATTGATTTTACGCTGAAAATAGTCTTGGTCCTGGGTCTGCTAGTCTGCTAGGCCTCCTTAATCTCCTCGCTACCTACAGACAGTGCCGCCAGCCTGCCACGCGCTAGCGCTTGGAGTTAAGAGGATTGATAACCACGTGTCAATCTGCACCTTTCCATACAAAAGGCGATAACGGTTTCCACCCAGTAAACATAGTCCGATTCCTATATATTTTTGGAAATGATGTAGATATACTTAACTAGGTTTGTACGTTTTAATTTTTTAGAAATATTACAGTTATAAAAAATATGACCTCTTTTTCTTTCCCGTACAAATTATATGGAGGTCATATCTTTTTATGGTAGATTACTTACCGCTTCTCGTCTGATAGCGTCAACGAACACATCCAGGATAGTATCGACAGGCAGCGCTACAAGTGGTCTCTGCGCTGCTAAACTCTTGACAGCGAGCGCTAATATGGCGGCTGGGTGCGCACTGGGCTCGTAGGCCGCGCAGGCGCCGGCAGTTTCGCGCTCAATGGCTCGAGCTGCTTCTAACGCTTCTGATATAACTGTACTCGTTGCTCGAGTTTTGTTTAGCGATGCTAAGAGATTCGCGTCGTGGAGAATGTCGCTGTTTGTTGATAGGTCTTTGAGTAGGTTTTCCTGTTAAAGCAATGTTATCATGAAATAAATCTGTCAACTATCGGTATACAGTAAAATATAAACTTTTCTTACTTGAAGCTCATGTTGTTGTTTCTGTAAAGTAGCCTTCTTCAATTTTATTTCCTTGGCTTTCTCGTTCACTTCGGGGTTTTGTTGTTGCAAGGCATAATGAACAAGTTGGTCTGGAATAGTTAATAGTTAAATATTCTCGTAATACTATCACATCAGTTTTTGTCAACAGATTTAGTTACAAGTTAACAAAGAGTGTTCACACGTTTCATAGTAATGTAATCTTTAGTAAAGCCCCTATTGTAAAAAAACTGTTTTTTTTTCTAAGTATCATCATTATCATAACTTTACCCGTAAGCCCATCCAGCCTGGCAGTGAAATGCAGCAGCGACAACCTCGCAGCATGTGTCGGTGACAACCTTGCGGGTAGGGTTGTGTCCCTGCAGTAGAGTATGAGTCTGGACGTGACAGGCGACGCCGCGCCGGTCGTGGTCACTGGCAGCCCTGACAGCAGGGCTGACCAACACTCGTGGATCGCGTCTACTTCCGTTACTACTAGGACACGACCAAGCCTAAAAATAAAATGGGAATCTTCAAAGTAGAGTCAAGTGTGTTTATTGTAGTTTCATGTCGTATGACGTATTTAGTAGACTATGGCGAGTTACTTACCTAACAGCGTATTGTACGGCGGTTTGTAGTTTCTCACTGTGCTGGGACACGAAATCGCACTGAACATCCGCTAAGGTGTTCTTTAGCCATCCTATAGCATCACCATCCGGATCTATTATCAGTGGAGTAAAACCACATTTTTGAGCTTCTAAAATCTGAAATAAATAGACAGTATAAATCCTATAAGTCAGTCATATCCCTTTAGAGACGTAAGGAATATTTTTTCGTCCATTAGCAATTCGTATACCAAATACAGATTACCTGATCAATCAAAATAGCGTTTTTGATGGCCGTCTTATCCAACGGTAGACCATCAGCGTCCCACTTCAGCTGCTTCTCAGTTGATGAGAGAAAGCTTATGACAGAAAACGTGGGGTCTTCAAAGCCGACAAGTGCACTCCACTTGGTAATGTATTCCTTGGCTTGGGGCTCCGTCACGTCGGGCAGGTACGCTATGTAAGCCGCAGCTAGCAAAGAACGTTTTGTCAGTTCTGATATTTCTTTGGATATGTTTTCCAGCTGAAAAAAGGAAGGTTAAACAGAATTCTAATAGGTTTTTCTGAAGTTCTTATTTACTAACTCTTAAAATAAGACTTGCTACTGCTACTACTACTTCACCAGCCGAAATACTGCCGCCGTGGTCTAGTGGTCTGAGACATGGGCTCGTGGGTTCGATTCCCATGTTGATAGTGGCGTTATGCAAACATTGTCATAGGCCTAGTAGCTGTTACTAATGGGCGGTTTAAAAACTCTCGACACCAGAGTTCATCGGGTCGTTCGTCGACTCAAAAACCCATTAGATAAGAATAAGACCATCTGAAATAGTCTACTGCTGGACCCTCGGCTCGGGGTAGGCGGGTTGCATGATGTTACATTTACAGGAATCGCTGCTGCAAGTCTGCCTTAGACATCTTTTATGACCCCCACGGATAGATATAGGGTGACTCTATTCGGACCTGCCACCACACACGATATCTTTGAACAGCTGAAAGTAACCTACACATCTTTAGCACTTACATCAGTCTCCCAAGCGCTATACTCGTGTGCCAGCTGATCAATCAAAGTCCGCGCGGCTTGTATGGTCTTTTTGGCGTTACTCAGGTTAAGTTCAATGGTGGCTGCATCGCGAGTGTGTTGTCCGAGTTGGTCCTTCAGAGCGGCCACTCGCTCGTCGACGGTGGCTAACCCGCTTGACAGGGCTGTTAGTTGCGCTTCGGCATCTTTAAGATTCCTGGAATTTGAAAACAACCAAAGCGGTGGTAGGTTCCGCAAGTGCCTAGCAGTCGAAGTTTAGTACCAAGCAGCTTGATATTTTACATTTTATAGTGGGGAAAAAGCAGTATTTTTGAGGTTACCAGATGAGATCGCTTCATTGTTGACTCCATCTCGTCTCGGCCTAGACCAGAGTCAAGGGCAAACCCATCGTTTGTTTTAAATAACCAATACTCACTTGTGCAGCTGTCTTTGCTGCTGCTGCAATGGCTGCACCCTGGCCAAGGCATCAGCATACGCCAGATTAGCTTTGACCCACGCGGCGAGCGGCGCACACGCAGCGCTGGCACGTTTGGCCGTCGCCTGTTCGAACGAGGCACCGCGACGTTCGAGAAGTTTTTGTACTGATGCTACGGCTTCGGGGCTGATTAGACTTGCATCTAGACACCTGTGGATGAAACGAAAGTCAATAAAAATATCGTAGGTACACAATACTTTTACAAATGTTCCGCAGAATTTCCTTACCGTATATCCTCTTTGACTCCGCGTTTAGATAAGAAATTCTTCATAGAATGCCAAGATGTATCAGCAATGCCCATAAGCCGTAACACACCTTCGAGAACGTCGCGTACCACATCTGGTGGAGCCCGCAGAGATCTCACCTAAAAGACAGAAAAAAAATTTAACTATGGGTTTTGAAGTCATTGTTAGTTGAGAGAAAAACCCATTGCACTTACCTCACTAAGTGATTCTGATTTTATATCGCCAACGGCAGCACGCGCTGCTGCTATTATAGGCTCTACCGAAGCCAACTCTTCTTCTATTTCCTTTTTGCTGTAAAACACAATTCCAATTATAGCCAAACTATTCAACAGGTATGTGTAAAATCAGAGAGACACGAAATGGACACCGTCCACTCTAATGACTGCAGTAAATGAGAATACGTACCGAACTTGCAGCTTCTTATTCTCAACTTCAATATTCATCTTGAGCGCGTGCATTTCCTCTTTCTTATCGGTGGTGGCGCGCACGGTGGCTCCGATTTGGTCCAATGCCTGGTTCGCCTTCGCCTGTTTGTCGGACAGAGCTATCTCTTGTTCGGCTGCGTCTTTTGAAAGCGTGGCGACTTCGCTGCGGGCGCGTCGGAGGGCTTCCACGCCCGACTAAAAAGGTGGTTGGTAAATTACATTTGGGTTTGTAATCGAGTAATAAACTCACCACGATTCGTGTGATTGAGTAACATTGTGCGTAATAAAATCCGAAGTTGATCGAATATAAATTCAGGATCGGGATATTAGTAAGTATACTACCCTTCCGTCATCTGATCCCAAAGACAAAGAAGGGACTCCGAACTCCGATGTTCTTCATTTTATTATTTAGATATTTTTATTTATTTATTTATTTATTATTTATTTAACCATTTATTGTACACAGAAAGATACAAAGGACAAAATACATAGGAAACACAGACACAACAGGCACTGCTTATCTCTAAAAAGAAATTTATTTATTAATTAATTTATTTTTTTATTTTCTTATTGAAACATGTTGTTATTCTAACTAGATTTTACTACTGCTTTTCGAATAAAACTTACTGAAAGCATGTTCTGTCTCTGCACTAAAGCAGTTTTCTTCCTGCTCACGAGATGGTAGTAGGTCTTGACGAAGCTCACATATCGGCACGGCGCAAGTAATCTTGACTCATCCAAGCTCGAGTAGATGTTTATAAAACCTTCTACTGGTATCGCTTCGTGCTGTTCTTTCGAGGATTCTGTTACGTTTTCTTTGATTAGTCTGCAATGGTCAAAGGCGGTTTAATATTGACTTTATTGGTGTTAGTATTCAGTGTGCAAGTGTGAGTGATCAAATTGACAACTACGTTGGGAATTATTTTTAAACATTGATCTAACTATAGACAATACTAAGTTTCAATCACAACTCAATACTTAATAGTGAATTTATAAATAAAAAAATAAGAATGAAACCAAAATATTTTTGAAAACAAAACTTAAGTGCAAATACTCTACCTGATTTATGAAAGTGCGTCAGTGCATACAAAACCACCCTAAAGTGCATACTGGCAGGTACCTCTGTATGATCAGCTGTGGCATTTGCCGCAAGGTCTCGGCCGACCACCGTTCAAGCCAGACCAAGTGACTCTCATTGTATAGTAGTGGGAACTTGTCTAGTAACTCTGGCAAGTTCTCTTGGTCTTTGTCGAGGCAAATTACGATGCCGAGATTTTGTTTTATGTCTGAAAGTTTGGTAACAACTAGAGATCTAAACTTTTGATTCAAAAATGGCAATAGTTTTTAGTCTATGCGCAACTTTATTAGTTTTCTTTTTTCTAAGAGGGCGAAAGTAACACACCTATAGACTGTTTGTTATTAGTCTTGAATCTTGATGGATTGTTTAAATAGAAAGAATGAAAGAAAAAGCATTTATTCGGTACCAATGATCACAATTAGACAACTTAAAACTAAATAGCTTAATAGTTACACTCGATACCGAAAAGGTTCCCAGCTCAGCATATGCTGCAGTCCAGGACTATAGGCATTTTACTTTATTTTAGGAATAAGTAGTTTATTGTATGCATGAATTGTATGTACCTATACGATAGACGATAAGGCAAAGGCTTACTTACTATCCAACATTTGCGTAGTAAGCTGGTCGGTGGGCGCGGCATGCGTGTGCGACTCTACTGCCGCCAGAATAGTGTCATTTGCTGCTGATTCAGTGATAACCAGTAGAGTTCTTGTACCTTCCGCCGATGTCGATAGAGCCTGAAGTAGTTGAGGTTAAGAATCATTGTGGAATAGAGCTATTTATTTACAGTAATTTTATTGCTCCTTGCGTTATCATTTTTAATGTACATACATACATACATACAATCACGCCTCTATCCCTAATGGGGTAGGCAGAGCGCAAACAACCCAAACATAGTTCGTTCCGCCACGTCTGACAAATTTTGAGGGTTATTCCAGATGGATCTGTGTATTGCTATAGTGACAGGTTGTCAGCCAATCGCCTAAATTACAATACTGAAACCCTCGAATCCCTTAGCTGACTTTTACAGCATGCCCGGGAGGATATGCAGCTGGCACATTCTATGTTTTTCTCTCACTCTCAGTCCCAGTTCCAGATTTTTAATGTAGTACTTAACTATTGTGTAAACTGTTTTGAGGTTCATTTAAATACATACGTTTTTAATATTGTTGTTGAATTGTTTTGAATGGTTAACAAAGTACAGTGAAGCGGATAGCGCGGCGGTGACAATGTGCGCGGCTGCTCGTCTGCCCAGCCCCGCGCTGCCCACGCATACTACTATTCCGCCATTCGTCTAGAAAAAACAAGATTCTATAGAAGGTTTTATGAATACTTGGCTTTTATTTCGTTGCTACGAACAGTATTTTTTGCTGCTATACTTATAGCCATTATTTAAATGTATCACCAGGTATCACTAGAATATTAGAGGTATATTTTATAGTATTACTTACAGCTCGAGCCATGGCTGGGCACAAAACAGCTATTTCTGAGCACACTTCTGCACCACTTTCGCCGAATACATTGTATTCATGTTCAGTCACTGAAATATCATGCAAGTCATTTTCGAAATCCATTCAACTGTTTGGAAAAACATAAATACAAGGTATGCGAGAAAAACATAACCTTTCCTTGGCAGTCTGGTAAAAAATACCAACAACTTAACAGAGAGTGTTCACGTTATAGGGATTTTTTATACGGGGCTTAAAGGACAACTTCCCGCAAACTGATAGGGGTTGCTCAGTCAACGAAACTGAACAATTTACGCCAGGATTTTTTTCAGGAAATGAACTAAAAAAACTTTTCCATACAAAATGACCACATCGATAAGACAATTTGTATGGCAAAGCTAAAACTCTTTTTCTTTCCTGAAAGAATTTCCTGGTGAAAGTTGTTCAGTTTCGTTGACTGAACAACCCCTATCAGTTTGCGGGAAGCTGTCCCTAACACCCGGTATTTGATACATGGAATGACCTCTCTAAGCTTGTTTTGTGTTACAATATATTACATGTTACTTACAGCATTGGTTTATCAACTTCTGTGTCGTCTGATACCAGTCTCTATGGTCCACAGCTTCCAAGTAAACGCCGTCGCCTCTCACTTTAGGAAGGAAGTACATTCCCTCGTTGCTGTTGCCCTTCAAGTGGCTCTTTGAAATGGAGTAGAACGATGCCTTCTCGTCTTCATCGACTAGTCTGTCTTTGAATATCATGTTTGCCTCTGATGCAATAGCCTGGTATTGAAAATATGGTTGAGTAATTATTGATTAAGATTTTTACTGTCAATGTTGGATGAGAATAGACGTTAAAACACAATATCTAGTACCTGGATATATTTAAAAATATTCAGGTCTATGAGTCCACTTACCACAATTAGTTCGGCAGTGTTGGTGGGCGAATACCATTTCACATTTTCACACCATTTCTTCAAGTGTGATGCATTCCATTTGTATTGAGGGTGGGAGTAAAACGTTTCTGTAACCTAATAAAGACATAATTGCGATTATGATAAGATAATATTGTTTCATATAATATTTATAATGTAAGTGTTTATTACCTCTTTGAACATGGCTAAAATAGCTGAAGCTAGATCTGAGACATCTTTTTCTGGTATGTTCTTATCGACACTTTGTTTAAGATAGTGTTTGGCCAGCTCTAATAACTCATCCTCTTCTGGTTCTCTGAAATAGGAAACGAGAGTATAATAGTGCATACATTATTAGATTCATATCCGAACAGAGACAGCGGCAAACTTTGTTCAAAGGTTTCTGCCTCGCTGGGTGGTATTTGGCTTTACTAAAATGTGCATTTCGAAGGTTTATTAGCCAAAAGTCATAAGTTCATAATGAAGTAAAATTTGAATCTTGATAACTTACGGCGCACATACGACGCCGAGCGCCGCAGCGGTGCGAACGCACAGCGCGCTGGTGGAGGCGGCAGTAGCCAGCACGCGCACGGAGCGCACGAAGCACCACACCATGCCACCTTCCTCTTCTCCACCACGCAGCCAGAACCCACTCTGCTGGATTAGCTGGAACAAAACATCGAGGTATGCAATTAACGTTGCACAAAACTACCATGCACAAAACCACTGACTTTTTCCATGGTATAAATAGTAGTAAATATGTATACCATGACTTTTTCAAGCATCATCGTTTCATCGCGTTGCGTCGCAGTGTGAACCAACCCTTACTCAGAATATTGTAGTTATTTTTACCTGCAGGAGGAACGACTGCACCGGTCTGGAGCCCCACGAGTCGACCCGAGCGCGATGCAGCGCGCGCACCAGTAAAGTAATCCGACCGTTCTTCGGTGCACCACTCTTACCAGCTGAACGCACCACATTGTTCTAGAAATCGGTAGAACGAAATAATAGTGGAACAATTAGAGGAAAAATACTGTGTATAACGGATAATATTAGGAAAATAAAATATGTCTTACCCTTTTCAGTTCAGCAATGATATCCGCTGGTTCTAAAATAGGTGTGCAGTCAATAGTGATTACTGTTGAATTCGACTCTTTTATCACATATTCAGCCAACAAGCTGCAAAAAAATAATAACCTTCTTTGTAATATAGAAACGTAAGTTACACATAGTGTTCTAATAAATAAATATTTCTGAGATTTAGATTATGTATTTTCCGTGAAGAATAGCATGTTTTGGTGCCTCCTACTCTCACAGAAGTTTGAATACGTATAGAGTTCACTCATGAGAAAATTACTCATGAGTTACTCATGAGTTGAATATGATATGACTTACTTCTTAGCGCAGGCGTCGGGGCCCACAATGAGCAGATGCGCGTGGTCAGAGTGCGCGCACGCTCGCACCACGGGCTCGCACGCAGCGAGACGTGTTGACAACAATAAATTGTCTGATACCCACTCAGTATGTGGCAGTGGAGGTGTTAGAGGCGGGCCTAATATGTCTGACATCTGTAGAAAATATAACAATAGTTGATTAATACCGATCATAACGGTGGCGTTCAGGCTGTTGTTATTCATGAAAAACATCCACATATTCCATGTACACATATCTCATTAATTTAATTCAATTTTATAACACCGTCAGCAGTGTAAACCTGCTACAACTCTACTGAAATTAATAGATAAGATTAGACAGTTTGTTTACACTGTAAGCTATACGATATCGTTCTTACCTCTTGTTGGAAACTATCAACAGCATTTTCTTTGAGCAACCCAATCACACTTCGCTGCAGAGCCAAATAGATGACTTCTTCCGGAGTAGTATGAATCACGCTCACTCCTATGTTATGGACGGCGTATTCAAATTGGGTAAGAATTTGTTTTACCTGAAATGGGGTAGTTTTATATATTCCTAACGATAAAACATTTGCAGTAAATTTTCAAGTGTAACCGTATGGTAAACATTACTAACCACAGAAACATCATAAAGTTTAAACAAAGCGTCTGATCTATGTCCCGCGAGCCACGCTAAGGTTTTCTTGATAACTTTCTGTAGTAGAGGTAGCGCCATCTTTGCAGTTTCATTTTCATACTCCGCTTTTAGAGCCCAGTTCTCCAATACTTCAGGGGCACAGGTGCTGTCTTCACTGGAAGTATTCACAAGTATGAGTATCGAGAGCAAAAGAAAAAGTGGGAAGCATTTGCTCAGCAAAGGGATTCTGATGGCTAAATATAAGAATAACATAATGTAAAATATTTGATATGTTTCTGATAGATTACAGTTACAACCTTTCTATTTTGTCTTTGTCGCACCTCTGAATCGTCGTTTTTATGCCACTCAACAAAAAAAAAACTGAGCTATTTTGCCACCCGATAGAAAATCACTGGTCTTTCAGGTCAGGCACAAGACTAAAGACCATACCTCAACAAGATAATTCCCATTCTAGACACAGTAGCAGGCGAGGCGTGCTCTAAACTGTGTGTCTCGAATATGAAGTTGACATTAGTTCCGAACTGTATCCTCCAGCCGGAAGGCAGCGTCAATAGTCTGTTGTCGTCCAGTACAGAGTTTAGCGCTTCTATCCACTCTGGGTCGATGTCTCCGTCGCATACCACCCATGACCAAACATCTACAATAAAATATAATTGATATAACGGGGGCGTATTCCGCAAACTGATAGGGGTTGCTCAGTCAACAAAATTGAACAACTTCCACCAGGAAAAACATGAGGAAAAAAAATTACTCTCCTACATAAAATGATTACCTCGTTTCCTGGTGAAAGTTGTTCAGCTTCGTTAACTGAGCAAACCCTATCAGTTTGCGTTAAGCTCTCCCTTACAACCGGTATTCTTGTGTTAAAGGTAGTCTATGACTTACTGCAGAACAAAGTAATAAAACTTGCGACGTTCACCAAAGTTAGTAAAAAAATATCCAAAGTTACATTGGATGAGACCTTATTGCTTGAAGGTGACCTTCAAAGCAATCTCCTATGTTGTAAGTGAGGAATTCTCTACCTTGCGGTTGGTTGGATATCTCCTGCGCGGTGGAGGAGATGACCCCGTCGGTCCACTGTCTGGTGTCGTGGTCGATGTGTCCGAGCAGGCTGTTGCGACTCATCGCTTTCGGACTAATTATGTACTCGACTATAGTTTTGCCTTGTTGGGTAAGAGCCTGGAAATAATAATGTTAGGATTGGTTTTTTTCTCATTTGTAATAGGAAGGAGAATAGAGAAGCCTTTGCCCAGAAGTGAAATTATGAACCATAAAAAAGTGCAAAAATGAACTTACGGTTTTTAACAACTGTCGAATCGTAGTTTTCCCAGAGCCAGGCGGACCAACAATCACAACTCCCATTCTTTGTTGCAGTTGTTCATACAGTTCTTTGCATTTTTGAATCTGAAAATTAATTTTAAATACACTAAAACTACATACGCATAAAACAAAAGATAAGATTATGATAAAGACTCAGGCCTTTATCCCTTACAGAGTGAAAAACCCTGAAAACTACCTGCAGCTTATTGTGGACGATTCCGAGCGTGGCCACGGAAGCTTCAAGCGCCGGACTGATGGTGTCATCGGAGGAGTCCTCTTCGGGCAGATTGGCAAATACCGTTGATATTATATTTTCAAATCTGTAATGAACATAGCAGATTATGCAGCTGATTTATTTTCTAAAGTACTTAGTATGAAAGACTGAAAACACAAGAGAAGAGCGTTAATTTTATTATTATAACAAATATTTGGTCCATTTACCTTTCAGCGTCTTGTTGTGTGAGTTTAGACACGCTGTTGAGCCTGAGAGCTCGTCGCAAAGCGTTCTTCGCATTAGTATCTCCACGACCACCAAGGGAAGCTCCACAGCTTCCTATAGTGGCTTTTAGCGCGCGTAAACCCCAGTCGTAATGACGTTGTCCACTTAGTAGTGTGCTGAAATGACATAATCAAGATCAAATTAAATGCTTGTTGCAGTCCAATAAACCTGGGATAATCCACAAAAAACTAATCAGGTGTCTCCTTTGGATGATTGTTGGTTTTGTCTCCCAGATTGATTATATCAAGGACAAATTCTTGAACCGTACTACCCACTGCGGAACTGCAGCAAAAACTCCTTCTTACCTAGCCATGACAAAGACAATATGCAGATCCTCGGCCAGTTTCTCGGCGTCTCCTATACATCTAGCAGCTAGTAAATGCTTGGCTAGCTGGTCTCCTCTGGGCTGCGTCATGGCTATAGGCCTCAATACCCGCTCTAGCGCGGCAGGTAAAGCTCGTCGCCCTCCGTACCCGCGACCTACTGGGTTCATGGTCGCTGCAACTCCGCACCACTCGGATACTGCTACCTGATTAAAAAACAAAGAAAAAAATAGAGTTTCGGCGAGAAACACAGTTCAAACTGTTTGCCACATCATGAACTGGAACGAAAAAAATAGACAAAGAAAGTAGCAACTCGTTGAAGCAGCCCCACAACACAACTGACCTGTTTCCCGTTGAGCGTGGCAGTGGCAGCGTCAGGCCGGCGCTGCTGCATGGCTGGCAGCAAGGAGGCCAGCTGGTGCGACACGCCCGCTAGAGTGTCTGCCGTGAGTCGGTTGAACTCGTCGAAGCAGCCCCACGCACCGCACAGCGCTAGGCCCGTCAGAAGTCGACCCATGCATTCTGCGTCCATGGCCTAAACGTAAGAAAAAGGTTGTGAAACTAAAATATAGGGTCTATCTCCCATGGTGAATAATTGGAGAATGATCCAGCTGCACCTATCTCGGTCACACTGTAGTATAGAAGCCAGTGGAGAGAATAGAGGCTTTCAATTTATTACAACTTTGGCGATGGACTTTGGCCTATTTATTTATCACTCAGAGCCAAATGAGAAAATTGTACACTCACCTCATCGCAGTTAAATATCAAGACCAAACGACCCACAAGGCCACCTAAAGCCTTAACAGATTCTGTTTTTCCAGTACCCGCTGGTCCAAATGGATTACCCACTAAACCAAGATGAAGAGCCTGAAACGCAAGGAAATACATAATTAAAACTCAAAACTACAGAGTTACAACCTGTATATGAAGGAACAGATTTCCTTCAAATTTAGTTAGCTAGACAAATAAACTCATCAAAACTTTTGCAACATTATCAGAGCATGTAGTTGTTTTATCAATTACATGAATAGCTATGAATGAATCAAACCAGACCTGTGTCAGGACCAAAAAGCACTCGTCAGCTAATTCCGTGCGCACGAACTGTCCGGTATTGACACCGAGGTATTCGTACGAATAGGAAATCTGAGCCAAACCCATTTTAGCTACCACTTCTTTTGTATTCGTCAAGTAGAATCTGTAGATAGTAAAAAGTTTATAAAAATTATATTAACATATTTTGACTTGGTTAGGCTACACAAAAAATTATAACTGTACACAGAATAATGCCAAGTCATCATCAACCTGAGAGATTATTTTTGTCCGACAGAGCGAAGAAAAAAGGGCTGCTATCCATCGCTTGAATATTTTATTTAAATCCTTTAATCTGTGTGAATAATAATATTCTGATTAAAGCTATGAGTTTTAGGACTTTGTAAAATCTGGAAATCTAGATTGATTGAAATATTCGGAGCCTTTAAAAAACTTACCTGAGTTGCTTTTGCCAGAGCCAATCATTAGTCGAGGCGACGTTATTATCGATCAAGATTTTTATGACGGACATATAATATGCGCACTGTAAGATGAGCGCTTGCCTTTTCTGTCTCTCACTTTCGTCCTCCACTTCAGCCGACGCGTAATACAAGTTCTCCTTCTCTACATTAGATTTCAATTTATGAAGGTCTTTAGATGTTATGGCTTTTTCGGCCTGTTCAGTGAATCGGATATTCTGAGCTAGACAGAGTATTTGTGTCGGCAACGAGAAAGGGTCTTGCTCTTGTAAAGAGTTTGTTACGACGCATTTTAGTGTCATGTTTTTGAGAGATAATCTCATTTCGGTCTCTAGATTTTTCAGCCACATCTGAAAATAATTGTAGGGTAGATTTAGGGTTATCTAAAATCCTGAAAAATATACCTGACTGTTTCTATTACGATATACGACAGACAACATAGTAAATCTTCTTGGTTTTGAGCTTAAATACGTATTTGTATCATATCTAAACTTATAAAATCGTTTGTCCTTACTGACTGACTGACTGACTGACTGACTGACTGATTCATCAACGCAGAGCCTAAACTACTAAAGCTAGAATCGTGAAATATGGAGAGCAGGTTCCTTTTATAACGAAACCTACCACTAAGAAAGGATTTTTGGATTTTCCCCCCTTAAAGGGGTAAAAAGGGGGTGTGAAGTTTGTATGAAAGTCCGTCAATTTTGAACGTAGGATCTTCTAATTTTGTATTTAGGGTAATGATTTAAAAGTAATGAATACGTGTTTCAGCGTTTTTGGATTTTCTACCCCTAAAAGGGTTAAATACGGTATGGAAGTTTGTATGGAAACTCCGTTAGTTTTGCAGTTAGGATCTTAAAATTTTGTATTTAGGCTAATGATTTAAAAGTAATGAATACGTGTTTCAGCGTTTTTGGATTTTCTACCACTAAAGGGGCTAAATACGGGATGGAAGTTTGTATGGAAACTCCGTCAGTTTTGTAGTTAGGATCTTATAATTTTGTGTTTAGGCTAATAACCAAAAATTAATGGACAAGTGTATCAGAGTTTTTGGATTTTTTATCCTTAAGGGCCTAAATAGGTGATGAAAGTTTGTAATAATATCAACAGCTCTTTTTCTTGATTTCTAACCATTGCAAACCTTTTTATTCAAGAACTTCTTAGAGCAAATTTGTGTTTTGATAATTTGACAGATTATAAATTTTAAAATTAGAACGTCATCGAACCAGACTAACTTTTTTTAACCAACTTCAAATAAAAAAAAAGGAGGAGGTTCTCAATAAGGATGTACGTTTTTTTTATGTACCTATGTTATGCTGGAGCTCGAGATCCGAGCAGCTACTAGCTTGCCAATCCGCCTTGAACCAGTATATTGATGTAAGTTTAGAGAAGAGAGAGCATTACCTACCAGTACTTCTTTATAATTACGATACTATACTTCTTTCTTACTCTCAAATTTTATATCTATTTTGATATTTTAAGTTAATCTGATGTGGAACTAAGAGCACAACGAAATTATAAGATGCATCGAGATAGGTACCAATTTTACGAAATTTACTCATGATAATGAGCAATTTTTGGTTAGTAGAAATCAACGAAAAGGGGTTGAAAGAATCTTGCAAAAAATATATTTTTGTACTATCCTTTTAACTACCATTGTTTTTGATATCCCACTCGATAGGTTCAGCCTTTTTTGAGATACGTGGTAACAAAGAATAGGGGATGGTGCTTGCCTCTTTCGAGCATTATCATCCATCACTAATACATTAATTAAAGAGTTGTAAGTATATATGTGTTGTGTATGTATGTTAGTTTATTTGTTTGTTTCTTAATTTGTCATCATTGAACTCGAAAATTAATAGACCTATTTTTAAAATTCTTTTACTATTAGAAAGCTACGCTCACTGTGCGATGCGCGTGCGTAGCAATATCAGCTTTTTACTACGAAAAATATCACACTCACACAGAAATAAAAGAATCTTAACAACTTTTTACCGCGGGAACTCAATCCCACGGGAAAACTTTTAGCGGCGGGTGAAACCGCGGGGCGGAAAGCTAGTCATAAATAAATAATATTATACTCTGTAAATAAATAATACCTCAACAGGACAGTCAATATCAATTGGATGATCCAACTGGAAGGTCTCCCCGTACTGACTACAGAGCGCGGTGATAGACAACCCGCCAGGTCCCAGGCGGACCCCGGTAGTGCCCGGGAAGAGCTTCTTCAAGTGCGTCTGCATGACGGCTTCCCGGCCTTCGGCGCCGGCGCGAGCTTGCCCGAGCAGTTCCAAGAGATCGTCGTCGCTTAGGAAGTATAGTCTTGGGAAGATTGATCTCTTCTCCTAGAATATGTTAATAAGGTTTTGTGCATACTGATGTACTGTACAGTTATATT
This sequence comes from Scrobipalpa atriplicella, assembly GCA_029255725.1. Lineage (NCBI taxonomy): Eukaryota > Metazoa > Arthropoda > Insecta > Lepidoptera > Gelechiidae > Scrobipalpa > Scrobipalpa atriplicella. The sequence goes on from JARACY010001851.1 coordinate 45,012, forward strand.
TATTTATTTCACTAAATTAATTAATAGCGGCACCTGTGAGAGAGCTCATGTCATGATGACACTGGTGCCGCTAAGGGTATTAAGATGACGGGAATCGAACCCCGAAGTAACGAATATTGAGATTTGAGAGTAAGAAAGAAGTATAGTATCGTAATTATAAAGAAGTACTGGTAGGTAATGCTCTCTCTTCTCTAAACTTACATCAATATACTGGTTCAAGGCGGATTGGCAAGCTAGTAGCTGCTCGGATATAGAGTCCAGCATGGGCTGGAGCCTCGACGACTGCAGCAGCGCCGAGAGGCGAGGGTCTGACTCCAGGATGCGGGTCACCTGCCTGAAACCCTGATCCACCTTGCGGAACTTAGTGCCGAGCTCTCCGTCATCGTTCGACAGAATAGGCTCTAGATAGAGCCATCTGGAAGTAAATATTCAAGGTGTTGTCGTTCAGCCTATTCTCATAAATAACTTGCTTGAAGTTTAAAAAAAACTGGACGAGAGCGAGTAGGAGGCGCCCCGCCCATGTATAAATGTATCTCACCTAAGCATTTTATTTTGATTTGAACCTTATGCGATAGATAAGATAGCTATTAGGACAATTTCATCTTAATACGTATGTGCCCTAATATTGCATAAACCGTTAGTCTATAATCTATCTTAGGAAATTTAGAACCTAACCTAACCTACCGATAGTTTATAAACTGACGTGTAAGTTTGTAAACTAACAGTTACAATTTTACGCTGACATATGCAATCGGTTTCTACAACGTAACTAAATCTCAACTAAAATTATTGTCGTCCCTTTCTGTTCTCTTATATTAGAAAATGACAGGTATGGACTTTTATTTGTTTTATTTGTCGTGTTTTTGTAACGCCGATTTGCTACCATTCTCTTTTTGTAAGCATACGAGTAATGCTTATTTTATTATTCTTGCATCGATCGACAGAGCATTAGAACAGATAAGTACTAGTCAGACAATTAGTATGAAAGAGCCAAACTTTCTTTTTCGTTTTCTGAACGAATTTCCTGGTGAAAGTTGTTTAGTTTCGTGGACTGGGCAACCCCTATCAGTTTCTGGTACGCTTTCCCTTACATCCGGTTAGTCCTTTGTTAAAAACTTATTCAGCTATTTAAAGTTTGTAGGTATGTATGTGGTTGTTTGTGGATGTGGAAAAATAAACACAGATTTATATACATATAAAAATTGTATTAACAACATTCTACAATTAAGTATTGGTGCCTCATATTTACCAGACTGTCCAGATTCTGGTTATCAGTTGAACCATCATCAAAGCTTAAAGTTGAATTTTACAATAAAAAACCTTATTTAAAATATTAAAAAATAAATGCATTTCCATACATAAAAAATGGCACATTAATAAAAAGTACACACAAAAATTTGTTCATTATCAGATCATGGCAAGGGTTTCATTAATAAAAGTAATAAGATTGTACTTAACTTCTGAATTATAAAGGTAGTATAGACTATAGGTTTGTATAAAATTATTATTATAAAATTAAGTTATTATAGACACGCGCACCCACTACCTACACGTATAGCTAAAATAAAAATATATCTGAACATAGAAACATATTTTCGAATGGACATAAATTACTTAAATTATTTAACAATAGACGCAGGATAGCCTAGCACAATAATTATTTATCAGTAAATTGTTTACAGTCATATCTATTTAAATATGTATAAACAATATTATTAGAGAAATAGCACTACTACTATAAAATTCTTTGGGATCGTAATATCAAACATTTTACATTTGTTACAAGTTGAAATCTCAATTAGGATTGTTTGTATTTTTTTTATTACATTAGCAAACTGCAAAAGTATAAAAGGAATGAACATACGAGACGCGCTTTTCTAGGAATTAAATAGTAAATGCAAGATTTGATTCAATAATTTTTTATTCAACTCGCACTACGTAATACAGGGACAGTAGTTTAACTACAATTCAACGAAAAGTTACTATTAATTAAATACATAGTATTTATGGCACTCAAGATAGAAGTAACGCTTGCTATAAAAAAGAGCAGCTGAATAAAGGAACACAAATCAAGCTATTTAAGTTCTGCACGACCTATATTCATTTGAACGCATGCTGATTTTTTCGACATAGAAACTCATTTGGCTGTTCAAATCACCAACTTCCTTTTCTAGCGTTTTGAGTTTATCATTATGGGTATTGTACAAATCCTCCAAGTTTTGTAGTTGTTTAAGTTGTTGTTGTGTGTCACTGGCAAGCTTCGTAGCTCGGTTGAGTAACAACTGAGCACGCGCTCTGGAGTTGGAGGTTTGGCTAGCACGTTCTGATAGCGACATGTTTGTTTGTTTGAATTCTTGTCTCAACTGATTTGCTTTTGTTTCAGCACTTTCTGCACGGTTGACAACATCATTGGCTTCTTGTTTAACTTGCTCTGCATCACTCTCAATTTTCAGAATGTCCTTTTGTAAAGCTGATAGCTGTGATCGCAAGTCTTCTACGTTCTTCTTGGTTTCATTTGCCTTTTTCTGTGCCTTTTCTGTTTCCATAGCAATAGGTGTCAAATCATTCTTGGCAGCCTCTATATCACTATTAGCTTTAGAAATGGCATTCTCAGCAGCGTCTTGTGCAGCTTGTGCTTCATCTAAAGCCTCTAACACTTTGTTTGCCATTTGTAGAGTTAAATTCGCGGCTTTATTAATTCCAGTAGCGTTTACTTTTAATTCCTTGGCTCTTTCTAGGTTCGGTTTTGTTTCGGTTATGATATTTTCGATATTAGTTAGTTGCGAAACTGTGGAACTTATTCGCTGAGACAGTTCTGTAATTTCTTTTGGTTCAATACTAATCGACATGTTGAGGATGTCATTCGCCAGTGTTCTAACGTCAGTAGGGGTATTTGAGGTGTTTGAAAGAAATCCACGCAATTCGGTTATTAGCTCCTGACTCTCATTTGTAACTCGCTCTGCATTATTTTTAAATTCTGCAGCTCTATTGTGCAAATCGTTAGCTCTGGCACGAACAGCTACAGTATCTTGTTTAACTTGAGAGACAGATCTGAATAAGTCTTCCGCAGTTAATTCATGTTCCTTAATTCTGTTTTCGGTTTTATTGGCAAAGTCTAAAGCTTGTTCAGCCTTAGTGACAGCTCCTTGGTCACATGATATACCACCACACTTGCCGCAGCCTGCTCCTCCGCAGATGTCACAACTATCACTCTCTAGACCGCACATTTTGTCATTTAGTTTCGGCATTTGTGATTCTAATTCATCTATCTGCTGCTGTATATCTGTCAGTTTTTTATCATTATCATTTTGAGAACTGTTGAAGTTAGCATATTGTAGTCCTATAAGATGATCAGTGTTCTTAATCTGTCTGTCCGTATTTGCAATCAATTGTTGAACATTTTCTGCGTCGTCGGACGCTTTCATTGACCTTTCTTTAGCTTCTCGCGTTAGGTTGAGAGCGCCTTCTAAGTTTGCCTCTTGCAATTTAGTGGCGTTGTTACTCAAATCTAGCGTCTTCAGTTTCAAATTTTCTATGCTTGTTCTTAGCCCGTCAAGACTTGAGTTTCCTAAATTAATTTTAGATGTAATGGCATTTAGATTATTATTGCTCTCTTTGACCCTTTTCTCTGCTGCATTTAATTCTTCTTGCAATGATGTTACATTACCTAAAAGTTCTTGAATAGTTGTTTCTCCATTTTCTGTACTGTGAAGCAAATTTTCTATTTCAGCTAGTTTTTTGGTCATTTCATCAAAGTCCCTTGTATAGGCTCCTGTGGCGCCTACAAGCTTTATTTTACTTGCATTGCCTATAGCATACTCAGTTTGAGAACGTAAATCGTCTATTATTTTGTCCCAGCTATCGAAACATTCGCCACAAGCTTCACAGACAGGAGCTGTACCACTATACCCTCGGGCACATTGATCACATCTATATCCACCCATTCCTGGTTTACAAACACAAGCACCTGTTTCTCTGTTGCATTGTGTCAAAGCAGAGCCGTATGGATCACAATCACATTCATGGCATTCTACGTTAGGATTACCCCAATGATTTTCCTGGCACTGGTCACACTGTCTGCCACCGTGTCCAGGCTTACATTCACAATTACCAACGTACGGATTACACTGCGGATGAACAGAACCGATAGGATCACAATCGCAGGGATCACAGCCAGTTCCTCGGGCAATTCTCCAATGATTTTCAGCACACTGGTCGCAATTAACTCCTATAACATTTGGGAAGCAGAAACATTGCCCAGTAATTCCATCGCAGTGACCTTGTGTAAAGTTTGTACCTAATACAGAGCAATTACACTTGAAGCAAGCTTTCGCAATGGCGTCTCCAAAGTATCCTTCTTCACATACTTCACAATGTGCTCCGGCGGTGTTATGTAAGCACTTAAGACATTCACCAGTGTAAGGATCACAGTTTCCAGGTTTTGTTACGTCGGTATTTTCATTACAATCACATTTCTCACAAGTGCCTTTCAGAGGATCTCCATAGTAATTATCGGCACAAACATCGCAAAGCAATCCAGCGTATCCTTCCTTACAATCACAGACAACATCTTGGGTTTCAGAATCCAGTTCACATCTATCAGCATGACTACTTTTGTTGGGGTCACCTTGAATTCCAGGGCAAGGGCAAGAACGGCAAGGTATATCAATTCCTAGTCTAGGATCACCGTAATATCCTTCGATACATCTTTCACATCTATGTCCTTCTGTATATTCCCCACAATCTCTGCATGCACCGGTTTTATCATCACATTCAACTGCATGCCCATTGCAATCACATTGCTGACAATTAGGGAAGTTAAAGTATCCAGGTTGGCATAGATCGCAAGCACGACCATATGTATTGGCTCTGCATTTACATTGTCCACTAGTAGGGTCACAGAAATTATCTAGAGATCCTATACTATTACAGTCACAGGCGTCACAGCCAAACTGACTAAATCCATAGGTTCCAGGGGGGCATCGGTCACACCTAGCTCCAACAATGTTTCTGCGACAGGTACATTGGCCAGTATACGGGTCACATTTGAAACTTTCTGATCCCGTAGGATCACAGTCACAAGACTCCGATCCATTTCTTACAATGAATCCAATACTGGCATGATATTTTTTACATACTTCGGGAACATTATCTCTACTTAAGTCAAAGTAATACGGATCACCGCAACCATAGCGATTAAACTCAACCCATCCAGGGCTGTTTGGTTCCAAAAATGGTATATCATCAAATGATGGAATAAGTACGATAGAGTCTATCAAAACTGTTGCTCTAGGATTATAATTTTGTCCGTCTTGACGGCCTAGAATAAAGCGTATTTCAGTTTCTTTGTCAGCCTCTAAGCAAATAGCAGGAACGATTAAAACACTTCGTCGGTCTGATGGTAGCTTGGTTGAAATGGTGTCATCTTCCGGACGGACGTTTGCGCATGGTGAATTGGGATCAACGCCAAACGGTCTCTTTACTAGAATTGTCGCTTCTTCCCAATTGCTGGCAGATTGTGGTTCGTACCGGATCAAAACGTTGTAATTCATACTTTTCTTTAAATTGTTAATAATAAAGACTAGTGTACTTCCTTCAGGTAATTTCATGAAACCAGGACCAGTCCAAGTTTCTTTCCTACCGTCAGGGAATGGTTCCCGAATAACAATGTGACATAGATGACTCTGAATAGCATTATCATCAATTTGAGAATCGCAAAGACTAGATTCAGCCTCTACAACTATATTATCTAATGCACCTACAAAGAAGTTTTGTATTGGTTGATCACATCGACGTCCCGATACATTAGGGCGACACCTACACTGTCCTGTTATCACATCACAGTCCCGGCCCAATGAACCACCCGGATCACAGTCACATGGTGAACAACCGTCTTCACTGTCTGATAAACCGTAGAACTCTGATAAACACTGATC